>MU692093.1:3113-15431 GCA_026770625.1 Nicotiana glauca
TTGAGCCAGTTTATGCAGCAGCCTTGCATTCCACATATGAAGGCTGCTCTTCATCTTCTCAGATATCTCAAAGGCTCAGCTGCTTCTGGGATTTTTTTCAACAATGATCATGCTTTGTCTTTACGGGTATTCTGTGACAGTGACTGGGCCTCTTGCCCTGACAATAGAAGATCAGTCACTGGGTTTTGTATCTTCCTTGGAGGTAGCTTGGTGGGTTAGAAATCCAAGAAGCAACCTGTGGTTTCCCTTTCCTCCGCTGAGGCTGAGTATAGAGCTATGAGTAAAGCAGTGGCTGAAGTTACTTAGCTGGCTCGATTGTTATCTGATTTTGGCGGTCTAATTTCTTCTCCTGTACCTGTATTTTGTGATAGCCAGGCTGCCCTTCACATTGCGAAGAATCCTGTCTTCCATGAGCGGACAAAACACATAGAGCTAGATTGTCATTTTGTACGTGCCAAGCTTGGTGATGGGCTGATTTCTCTGATTCACACTCCCAGTGCCTCTCAAGCTGCTGATTTACTTACAAAGGCCATACCTGGTCCTGCTCATCACTTACATACTCGCAAGTTGGGGGTTTTGTCACCCTCCAACTTGAGGGGGGATGTTAGACTTGAAAAAATAGATGTTGGATAATAACTTTGGGCTTGGGGCCTTGTATTTTTGTTTGCTCTTCTGTACTTTTGTATTTATAACTTGAGCCCAAATGTACGGATTAGAATTAGTGGGTTTGTTCCAGTTGGCATTCTTTCCGGGTCACTATAAATAGTGAAGCCCATGTATATGTAATACACAGATCTTATTCCTTTCTGGGATATAGAAAATATCGGGTTTTCCTCTCGAAGCTTCTACTGTCATCAGACATGGCATAAAGCCTAGTTCATCAATCCTTCTAGTTTTTTCCTCTTTTCTTGCATGTTAACAAAATAGATGGATATTCATAAATAACATACTAACAAAGGATGTGATTGGGCTATGACTTTTGTGGATTCAATTCAAATTAGATCAAAAACCCAAGACAGAAGTTTATGGATTAATTCATTTTATATTATTCAACTACGTTGGCATTTAAAATTACCATAATGAGGAAATATGGTAAAAGAGGGCTTTTCCCATACTCGTTGCATTGATGCAAAAGGCACAATTCAATAACAAAGAGTTACCTAGTAATATCTCCATCAACTCCCTCACAGATAGTGGAAAATCCATAAACCACAGTTAAAATGAATGTCGAAACATCTATTACATCCTGAAATTGATTAGTTCAAGAACACTCTTAAACAATTCAGAGGGTGATATAAAGGCCATCGTCTTTTGCGGTATAGTAGAAATATAACAAATAACAAAGGGGTAGGACAAGGCAGGCATTTACCTGAGGCATAATGCTAGATCACACAACAGAAATTATATACAAAGCTGAGGCAGAATATTTAGACATCATACAACATAAAATATATACAAAGCCTAGTGCATGTAGGGGTAGAACTAACTGCATATTAAATGTATATTCACGAGGTCGAGCTTTGATTTGAAGTTTATGGGTTTTGAACTTGACGCTAAACCCATAGCATATCATAGTTTATATGTTCGCAACTATATATTTATACAATTTTAATGGATGTTAGTTTGAGTGCCTTTATGGGTTACTAAAGAACTTGGTTCGTTAACTTACTCCTTAAGCGTATGTGAAGTAAACAGTAAAGTAAATACATCAATTTTTATGTGGAAAATCACCCAACTCAAAAGGTGAAAAAACCTCGACCTACCACGTAGGATTTTAACTTCAACTCCACTAAAACAAATAAGCCAAACGTATCAATTACAAGACCTGTAAAACGATACCCTCCAGCTCTCCAACTTCAACTATTAGACTTACAAGTTACTCTAACTTTCAAAATCAAACAATCACTTCAACTCACTGATTATATGTGACACTTTGACTATAACTCTATTTCTAAAACACATTCACTAAACTAACTCAAGAAGAACACTAATACCAGTAATCGCTTGAGTATAGAACATGTAGTTCCTCAATTGATGTGAAAAAGGATGATATCTGCAGTCCAAAAAGATAGTATTTAAATTCACTGGACCCCGAGATCTTTAAGGAGTCCTATGTGTAGTTAGCTTCTTACTTGATAAGACTCCAACAGCTTCAAGGACTCCACAATTCTTGGGACTATTATCTCTCACTTATGCAAGCATATATTCTTGGACAACAACCCTTATCATGTTTAGCAGTCCTCTTAAAATGAACTCGGACTTGATTATCTTTATGATAAAGTTGCTGCCTTATAAGAACATGCAATCAGCGACCTTGAGGACCTGGTTCTTAGAACAATTCAGCAGCTACATTGAGGACTTGGTTCTTAGAGCATTTCCTCTAACAAACTTTACTAATCATCAAAACCTTAATACTCAATAAATTCCCCTTTTGATGATGAGAAACTTTGTGCGTATAAAACTAGGTAATCATCTCATTACAACCACAGGATAATCAACAAGCACACAACCAGGCACATCAAACACCAAACAACCACAACTCTATATTCCTCCTTCTGGCCTCATTGAAAAAAATAAAAAGATGTTAGACAAATTAAGCACAGTTAATGCAAGATTCATGGCCATTTAGGCTACAACACAAGCTCAAGAATTATCAAGACAGATACACTAAGCTGATGATACACCCATATGAGAAAATATTAAAACAACATAAGAGAATTCATTTAGTAGTGTCAAATTAAGCCCAGGGACTTGCCTAAAAACATTAGATAAAAATAAACTTGAACATCTTGCAACCTACTTAGAACTAGAAAAAAACATAAAGCACAACTGGGTTAACAAAACAAGTTGAAGACATGAGATAAAGGACCAGGATCGGGGCTGAGATGAGGAGGGGGTAACGGCTTTCACAAGGATGGTAATCTGTCGGGCATGAGCCTCTTCGTCCCTTATGAGCTCTTCCGTAATCTGCCTGGTTTCTTTTCTCAACTCATCATTATCTTCTCTAAGCTTAGCATTCTTATCAAGATCTAGCTCCAACCTCTTAAAGAGCTCAGCTGCTTTGCTACTGCTAGGTAAAATAGTCGAACCTGTTGGCCCTCTAGCCTTGATCTCCTCATATCCACCTTCTTGAGTGTAACAACATCCATAACATCATTGTGATCAAACTTAAGCTTAGGTAAGGCAATGTTGATCTTGTCAAACATCTCAGTTAGCATGAATCCATAAGGCATAGTATGCTTAGGCTTGGAATTGCCTGTAGCCCTTGCATGTGTTGAATCATCAGGCTAGAAAGGTTTATGGCTCTACCAGTATCTAACAGTTCCATCACAGCCATGTCAAGCAGGGTGGCTTCATGCCTCCTCATAGATCTCTGCAGTATGCAGGAGTTCACAAAGTGAAATAATAACCTGTGAAAAGAAGTCATGTCGGTCTTGTACACCTTCTGGGGAGCATCCAACTCAAACTTCTGAGAAAATTTCCTTGTAACCACAATGCCTGTGTCCACATCATTGTCTATAGCTGGCCACTTCTTCTTTAGATAATTGTCAAATCATAGGGAACGAATGTTTAGGAGCTGCCCAAGCTCTTCAGTATCAAACTCCACCTCAAACCCCCTTACAAAACTCTTGACCAACTTGCAATCAAATTGGAAGTTTCCATAAAACTCCACTACAACACGCTCACACAAGTCTTAATAAATATATGTCTGCATCCCTATAGTTCAAACTTTCCAACTAGATAAGCCATACCTTTCTCATCTGTATCTGTAAGGATCTTCCAATTCAACACTTTTTTATTCTTGAATTCAATAAGCTTGTCAACCATAAGAGGTATAACCCTCTTCTTCTTTCATTTACCGACCTTCTTAGATGTGGTAGTTGCGTTGGTGGGTTTAACAACCTTCCTCTTCTCTGTTGGTTTCTTGGCTTGTAGAGGAAGGTTAGATTATACTCTTCATCCAGCTCAACTACAGGTTCAACTATAGAAGCTTGCTTTCTTGGCTTCTTGGCACCTCTGAATTCCGTAATGATTTGTTCATCAACATCCTTTCTTTTGCTCTTTATATGAGGAGTCCTATCAGGAGGGACCACTTCTTTTCTTCTGGGGAGAACTGATTTTGTAGCTTTCACAGGTTTTTTTGCTCTTTTTTCCTACTACAGACAAGGATAAATCATCCATCACAGCTGACCTCCTCATCTCCAATAAAAGGAGTTGATGAAGACCTGGTTTCTTCAGCCCTTTTCTCTCTACTAACTTTTTTAAATGGGCTATAACAATGTTCTCAATAGCCATAGAGCCTTCAGATTCCCCGCTTGTATTTTCTTATTCACTTTCACGTTCAATACTTTGAATTTCACTTCCCTTTTCTTCTTTATCACCTTCACACTAAGATCCACCTTCTTCCTCACTTTCTTTTTCTTTTTCTTTTTCTTTTTCTTCTTCTTCATAATCTCCCACTAATTCACCTAACTGTTCTTCTGCCTCACTTCCTTTTCCAAGCCAGATTCCCCTTCATTCTCACTCTTCTTCTTATAATTACCATGAGCCATATCCTGAGCTTAATGCTCTTCATGACTAGCTACCTCTCCTCATTCTCCATCAATTTCTTCTTCACCTTCATCCCCATTCCATCTTTAAGAGATACCATCACAAGCCTCTTTATTCAGTAGTTCTTTCTCACCTTCCCCCTCAACCATATGTATGACATTTGTGGTGTTCACACTTTTCTCCTAAGTTGTAACTTCTATTTCTAAATCAGTATCCTCTACTAGTGGTTTGTCACTCATGGATGGAATAATTTCTAAGGCTGCAACCTTAACAGCAGAAACTAGAATATCTAACTTTGACGGAGGTAATCTTACCTAATTAGCATTAGTAGACGCAGATTCCCCTTGAGCCACAACTTCTTTAACCATTGTTTCCCCCTTAACAACAGCACGAATTATTACCCTATCACTCTAAACTGATTTTCTGGTGTAGCCTTTATCTTAGTAGGTTTAAAGATGATTTTGGGAACTCACACATGTTTATGTGAAGTTGGTTTTGGGGATGAAAGTCCAGTAGAGGTGGGAATATTGGGTACAATAGAGTAGGGACAATGGTGTATGTATAGTAGAGGGTATGGGTGGAGAAGGAACATGTGCGGGTGCGGATTCACATGTTGATTTTGCACTTTTATTAGGCTTGGGCTTCATACTTTTGGGTTTTGATTTAGTATTGGATGAGGATTTTTCTTTAGACAATGTTTGGCTTGATTTAGGCATGGTAATGGGAGAACGAGAGTGATGAGCGAACGAGAGAATTTTCTTTTTATTGTTGATTGGGGTTTGAGAGGAACAATGAGGTCTGAGAGATGGATCGCAAGAGGGCTTTTAAAGAGGGAAGTCCTGATTTGACTGAAAGAAAGAGAGTAACCAAATTTGAGTTCTAACGGGACTCTAATAACGGTTACTTTTGACTACTAGACAGAAGTAATTGGACTCTGATTTCCCTGGGATTCCACCTTGATCCTTGACTTGATGACAAATAGGAATTATGCTAACATGATTAGAGAGTATGAGTACAGCAGTAATTTTAGTTATTAAGTCCTAACGATTTAATACAAGATGATATGTACCTGAGTCAAAGAACCAACTCCTTAGCAACTCCTTAGTCATTTCTGCAATAAAGCATAATAGGTTAGTAGCATAAGGCATAGTTATCAACTAGACTTTTCTGGGTGAGTGCGTGTGCTCAAGACAAGCACGAGACTGAACCAAACACATTATACTCGATCATCTACATCCAATTATAATTTTTTCTAACCAATCGTTGGGGATTTAATATAGTTTTGTCGATGCCCCCTTTTTCTCGCGAAATCGAGTTTATGACATTTGGAAGGACAACTCGTTCCCTTTTTGGAATTGGGTTTGAATTAAAGAGTCGCCACCTAATGATTAAGTGCATTAGGACACTAAGAAGAACTTTGATTTAGAAACCAGAGATTGGGTAAGGGCTAGAAATTATCTCGTGGGGAAGGTGTTAAGAACCCCTCAAGATCCACTAGTGTGGTTCCCGGCCATACTATAATTGTGACTTTAAGCACAAACAACAAGTAAAAAAGTAAGAATGACAAGTATGAGAAGAGTGTTTAACATGATTGTTTTCAATTATTGAAGTTAAACGAAGTTAAATAAGTTGAAATTTGAGGGAAGAAGTAGTTTTAAAAATTCTGAATAAACGATTAAAAGAGGAGGAAATTTCACATAGTTGTTGCAAATAATGGAAGTTAAAAGCAGTAAAGAAGCTGAAGTTTGAGAAAAAGTAGTTGAAATTCTGAAATAAAATAAACAAACAAGGGAAGGGGTCCTAAATTTATACATAATATGGATCACCTCACACAACACCCGGTAACTATTTACACATGTGGTGTTATCGCGTGGTCATCATATCTATATCTACCCTTTCTCACCCCGTTAAGGTATTAAACGCGGAATGGTCTCGTTTTACTTATTGCATTCCATTACTCATCCCCAATCCTATCAGCCCCGGAGGCATTTGGGACTACTAGTCCTAAAGGGAAGGGAGTTTTGGGCTTTTTGTGGTTTTAAAAGGATAAAATTCTAAGGCGATAATCAAAAATATGTAGAGCAGATATGGGGAAACACATAACAATTAAAGGCTCAAACATGCCTCCTCAACTTAAAGACAGATTGTTTAGCATTTCTTGCACATACTAGTTATGGTCTTAATTAAACTTAAAGGTTGTGGTAGATTGATTTATTGCACAGTTCAGATAAGAAATCCGAATCAGACATGTCTGCTGGTTGTAATTTAATGAAGTCTGATTTAATTGGCTAGTTTACCTTATGGCTTGCCTAGGTGAAACCTATAGGCATGATATCTACTAATACAGAAGTATACTTATTTTGAAGAAGAAGACTTGTTGGTTACAGAAAAAACATAAGTTCTGCAGATATTAAGCATCGCTACTACTGATTTTAGACTTATAGGCAAAATAGACAATTCAAATTTAGTTGATAGCTCCTATAGGCATGTTTGCTAGGTGCTAATGATTTTAAAACGTTTACCGTCAAAATAAAGGTGCAGAAGTCCTACAGGCATGGTGTCTAGAATGTTGCTTGTAATTTAAACCTATAAATACGTTTGCCTAGTGATATATACATATGCAAAATTCAGGAAGTCCTATAGACATGTTATCTATGTGATATGTAGAAATACGGAAACCTACAGACATGGTTTCTATATGAAGTGCATAAGCTATAGGCATGGTTCCTATAAAATGCAGAACTGTAGAAGCTTATAGACATGATTTTTATATGACAATGCAGAACCTATAAACAGGATTTCTATATGGAAATGCAGAACCTATAGACATGTTTTCTAGATAATACAGAAATGGAGAATTTATAGACGTGGTTTCTATATGAAAATACAGAACTTATAGACGTGGTTTCTATATGAAATGTGTAACCTATAAACATGATTTCTATATGAAAATGCAGAACCTATAAACAGGATTTCTATATGAAAATGCAGAAATGAAAGCAGGACATGATTGCAGAAGTGTAATAAATACCTCTGAGCATGATATCTACTCCTTTGCATGCATGATTGACCCTCCCCTTTTCACTAAAAACCCAATAGTTATTACAAGATTATTACAACCCAGAATTGAATAAGAAGAGAAGTAAAATTACATCAAAAAACTAAAAATTCCAACCAAGGAGAGCCTGCTTCAGACTTCTATCTGAAGCATGCAATAAACCAACTCCAAAGATCAAATTTCCAAAGTCTTTCTCTTATTTGGTATGCATCACAGTTCCCTAAGAGTATTAGATGGACCCCGGGTAGTACTTACACCCAAATACATTGCAGAATTGAGTTATAGTGCGGTCTGGAAGGGCCAGCCCTCAAATGTCCAAGTTCAGAGAGAACTCAAGGTCCCAAAGCAAGGCTCATAGGAGGGGGGGCAGAACTTAGAAGCTAGGAGAGTGTAAGTGCAAAGAGGGGATTTTGGGGAAAGCAAAGATAGGCTGGTGGTCATACCTAGCAATTGGAAGTGCTGGCACACCCTAACGAGCATGTTAGCCACATTGTTTGGGAGTTAGGATCCCTTAAAGGATCAAGTCCAGGCACGAGCAATAATTTAGATGTTGCTATATTCTGAACTTTAACTAAAACACATAGAAGGGAATAGGGGTACAGGGATTCATAGTAGAAACATATGCAAAGACAACAACATACATATTTAATGCTGAGCATAGACAGCAAAGTAGACAGGATTGTAGAAGTTGTAAAATAAATACATTGGGATGAGGCTGAAAACTAAGTTAGAACATACCAGTTTCAGGAAAACAAGAAAGAAAGCAGTAGTCTTGTAAAACCAAACTGCAAGCAAATAGTCAGAAGATTTTGAAAAGGGCTACGAGATTATGTGTATAAAGGTGTTGAATTGAGAGTGTAATTGAAAGTGTTTGAAAAGTGTCGAACTTAATGTGTGCTGGTGAGAAAGGAGTTGTGCCTTTTTTATAGTGTAGAAGGCAAGCAGAATAAGGTAGGAGACTAATTTAAAATCAGTTGTCAATCAATTACACAAGTTTCCCTTTAGTTAAGGGATTCTAATTTCAAACGAGAAAAATAATTAAGGAAAGAGGTTGATCAAACACTTTTCCAAAGCAGCACAAGAACGGTAAATACATAGAGATCTATTTAAGGAAAAGTCTGATAGCACACGGTTTGTGCAAATAAGGAAAGGAAATCAATCAACAACTAGTAAAATCAGAAATTGAAGATTTCATGTGAATGAACCAGGTCAGTAAGATGGGAAAGATCTTGACTTAAGGAAAATCAGAACTAATCAATTAAACATAAGGGAGGATTCTGAATCAATCATAAGTTGAAAACCCTTTCGGAAGAAAGAAATCATCACACATATAAAAACATACAGCCATGCTTAAGCACGAAGAAATGTCATACTAATCAGTACAAGATGTCACACCTCCTTTCGGCGCTACCGCACCCCGCGAAGGGCGTGGTAAAGGGAGTTTTTTCAATTAAAGGACAATCAAAACGGGATTATTATTAAAGGATCAGAGTCACCACTTGGGAGATTTTATGGTGTCCCAAGTCACCGGTTTAATCCCGAATTGAGGAAAATATTGACTCTATTTAACAGTCCGCGCACCAGAAATCCTGATAAGGAATTTTGTTAACCCGGGAGAAGGTGTTAGGCATTCCCGAGTTCCGTGGTTCTAGCATGGTCGCTCAACTGTTATATTCTGCTTAATTATCTGATTTTTAACAATTATGAACTTATATGCAAATTTTAACTTTTGAACCGCTTTTATCAACTTTATTATTATTATTATTATTATTATTACTTTACGGAGAATTGCAACGTTATGAAAACGTATCTCAAATCACGTCACAATCAATGTACTCGTGATTATCGACACATTTCGACCCCGTTGAGATTTGGATTTGGGTCACATAAATGCGCACCCGTATTTAAGAAAGTAATTTATTAAAGACGCGCCTAAAGCGACTAGCGTATCATTATTTTGGGTAAGGTCGTGAAATTTCGCTAAACGGTCCATCCCGAAATCTAAGCAATTTCACCAAACATGTGTAGAGTACCCCGCAGTCATCGTATTCTTGTTTGGCGAGGCACACCTCATTAGTTAATTTTTTTTAAAAAAATTGCGACATCATGGAAAAGCATCTCGAACCACGTTACAACCAGTGTACACGTGGTCGTCGGCACATTTCGACTCTGTCGAGATTTGGACTTGGGTTGCATAAATGCACACCCGAGTTTAGGAGGGTAAGATTAGTTAAGGCGCGTCCTAAAGAGACTAACGTATCATTATTTTTGGAGGAGGCCGTGAAAATTCACTAAGCGGCCAACTCCGAAGTCTATCCAATTATTATGTCCTTTTATTGAGGGGCCCGCAATTTGTAATTTACTGTGGCGAGGCACGCCTCCTTTATTTTAAGGTTATCCTAAAGTGACTATGTTTTTCTATTTTTCGTTCTAGAATTAAAATAAAAAAATCTTAATTAATTACTAGCTAAAAAAAATAAAAATGTAACACACTAATTGCTAAATTAAGACAAATATTAATGGAAAGAAATTTCGAAATTGTAAATAAAAATGCGAAATTCGACAACTAATATTCAAAAGAAATTAATTATAGCAAGATTAAAACTCGCATTGTTATATAAAAAAAAACTATTGGAATTATTTATTCACAATAACTTGAAACTAGATTTAACCATAATTACTAAAGCTTACTAGAAAGTTTACTAAATCTAAAAAATTAAACCCTCTTGCTAGATTCACGCCTAATGGATTAATGTTCTTAGCCTTGTTACATTGAATCACACATTAAAAGTGTCAAGTTTGCTGATTCTACGGAATTATTGACTTATTATATTTGCCTATTATTTGCAGATCTTTGTTACTAACAAGATTCAAATATTATAAACCTCAAGTTACTTACTTCTATTCCAACATTTGCAAATTCAAATCTAGATTTTACCAATTCGAAAAAAAAAAAGATGAGATCGCGAACTACCTTATTTTAAATATGAGAAGTAGTTAAGCTGAAACTATTAGCTATGCGATTCTTACGGACATACATCCCATAGTTCAATAATCTAACAATTTACTCAAATTAAATAAGAATATTGTATTGACTAGTATTCGCGCCATTTCAAGGATTTTAGTTTCATAATCTATTGTTATGATTCAGTCGACTGCTAATTAGTGACCTTATAATAGGAAACAATCTTAATTATGCATGCCTCTACCCTTCGTATAGCAGAAAAATATATAACTGATATTTAACTAAAAATACAAATATACTATAATTAAATACATAAATTTCTGCCATTTCATTTCATCTTCAAGGCGCACATCAAAGTGGTTCAAAGTAGTGTACCTGGTATTGGAATACAAAGAAGAGAAAGATCAGAAGGATGCAATAGCAGCACACACACAGCAACAGCAGTTCAATATACGGGAGTAGCCCAGTGACAGCGGGAATAGCAGAAAACCCAAGAGATTGCAACCAAGCAAGAAAACCAAGAACTTTCAAATTGAAAAATCAACCAAGAGTAAACCCAAGCAACCCTACTTGAATAACAGTAATACTAGAAACCAAACCAGACCAACAGAGAAGTAACCAATTGCCAAAATAACTTCTGATTTTTAACACTCAAGAAAAAGAAGCTTGAAGCTTCAATGAACAATAGCAGTTGATGTTGATTGTTAACAGTGAAGAAGAATAGTTTTTTCTTTAATTTCTAACTTTCAAAACATTCCCCAAAATTCTTATGATTCAAAAGTCTTTTTATCTTCCCTCCAGTTCTGAAATATTTATCTCAAAACTCAGTCCCCCTTTAAGTGTTAAATGAGTCCTATTATATACCCCAAAGCAAGACTCTTTTTTCCATCATTTTAACTATTAACTTCTACTTTTAAACTATTATTACTAACCATTTTACCTCCTTTACTTTCCAGCCCATATTCCTCTAACTATGTGACTTTTTAACCTTTTATTATTACCTATACTATTTCTGATTTTAATTAAGTAAAAAGTAGTCAACACGAACCCCACAGTTCCCCCTTTTTCAGTGGTCAAAGAAGACCTCATTATTAACCCCCTTTTACTTTACATAATTATGTCTTATCCCCACTATAATATTTTACTATTATTAGAGCCTAGTGGACAGAGCACTTAAATTAAATAATGGTCTAAATTTTAAATTTCAAAAATACCCCCGAAATTACTGAAAATTACTATTCTATCTCTATCAGCTATAACCAAATCAACTAAATTAATTAACCAAAATATAGCAGCTATAACCAATTCTTAATCAAATTCAATCAACAATTCAAACTAAATGATGAACAACAAAGAACCAACTGAAATTATTTTGAATAACATTCTTAACAAACATACTTTCAGATTCAACAACAATAATAAAATTGAACATAACAAACAAGTAGACTCCAATCACTAAACTCATATTCAAATTAAACTTAACACAACAATAAAATAGATTCAAATCACTAAACTCAATAATCAATTGAACTTCAAATTAAATCTAACAATATTACAATCAGGATAAAGGATTCAAGTGATTAAACTAAAATATTTCTATATTAAAACTAAACAAGAACAAATGAATAAAGCAAACTGAAGAAATAATCAAGAAAATGATAAACAACGAATAAGAAAATAATCAAACATATACTGATTTTAGATCCGAGAATATCAAACAAAATACGGACAGAAATGAAACTTA
>MU692093.1:15445-52640 GCA_026770625.1 Nicotiana glauca
ATTACAATCAGGATAAAGGATTCAAGTGATTAAACTAAAATATTTCTATATTAAAACTAAACAAGAACAAATGAATAAAGCAAACTGAAGAAATAATCAAGAAAATGATAAACAACGAATAAGAAAATAATCAAACATATACTGATTTTAGATCCGAGAATATCAAAAAAAATACGAAAAGAAATGAAACTTAAACCAACTAACAGGATCAGAACAACGACGAACTCGAACGGAAACAAATCTGCCCGAAAATTTTGAAACTAAAAATAACTCGAATCTGCCCGGAATCTCAACAACGACCTCGAACTGCTTACTCTTTGAACTCTAACGGAACTAACAATCGACGAACAAACCTGAAGTTGGAGAAGAAGTTGACGACGTGAGGTTCAGGCTGTCCATTGTTGGTTCGCTGAGGTGACGGAGCTCGCTGGTGGGCTAGCTCGAGGCAGAACTGGCGTGGGGTCGTTTGGTCGACGAACTGGATGTTTTGGGTGGTCGAAGGGGGAACGATGGGGATCGTTTGGGCTATTGGTGGCTGCTGGACATTGATGGTGTTGGGCTGGGGTTGGAGGTCGTTTGGTTGGTTGTTCATGGCTGTGGAGGGTCGTTTGGCTGCTGTGAAGGTTCACGAAGCAGAAGCAGACGCAGCATGGGGTGGAGATGGTGGCTGCTAGACGTGGTCGTGAAGGTGACGAACAGCCATGAATGGCTGGAGCTCGCGACTGGAGCTTTGGAGAAGATGAAGAAGGAGGGCAGCCATGGAAGGGGTGGTGGCGGCTTGGGGTGTTTGGGAGGAGAGGGTTTTTAGGGTTTTTTTTTTGTGTTAGGGTGTGTAAGGAAAAATGAAATGAAGTGAAATGAGGGGGGGTTTGGTTGTGTGCTGGGGCAGGTCGGGTCGACCCGATGAGTTTTGGATTGGACTTGTAAGACATTTGGGACCGGTGAATTCAAATTAGGATAAGACGCCCAATCCGATTTTTCTTTCATATTTTTTGCTCTTCTTTTCGTTTACTTTCTCCAAAATTAAACTTAAAGATCCTAAATTAAATTAATAAAATCAAAATTAACTTAAACTACTAATCAACTCCTAATAATAATTATCACACAAAATTAAACATCAATTAAAATAAAATCACACAATTCGGACATTAAATGCTAAAAAATGCAGAAATACATATTTTTGTGATTTTCCATTTTTGTAAAACAAACTTAGTTACTTTTAATTGTAAATTAAATCCTAAATGCACATGCGATATATTTTTGTATTTTCATCAATTTAGCGAATAAACATGCATAGATAAATGCAAATAATACAAAAAAAATAACACAAAATTTACAACAATTCCAAGCAAACTAACATTTGTTTTATTTTGAATTTTCTGGGAGTAATTCATATATAAGGCAAAATCACGTGCTCACAGAAGAGTCTAGCATAGAAAAGTTCTGAGTCATAAACAAAGAAGTTCAAGCTCGGTTTATAGACTCAGAATGAGTCTGAGAGAGTCCAGGTTTCCAAAGTAGAACCCTAGTCCAAACACAAGATCAAAACTCGCCAAACCCCCCAAATCCTAGGGTTTCCAACTCGAATCAGATACAGAGACGAGGAGACAAATAATTGAAACAAGCTCAGAGGTCTCTTTCAGAGACTTATGAGAAAACAAAACAGATACAATAGCAAGTTTGAAACAACAGAGTGAAGAAACTGATGTGACGCATAGTGGGGGTAGAAGGAACATGTTTAAGAAAAAACCCGGGACTTAAACAAGTTCAGAAGAGAAAAGAGGTAGTATAACACTTAAGAAAACAGTAGGAGGAACATGTTTAAATAGAACTCGAACAAGGTCCAGTAAAAGGCAAACAAAGAACTTAAGAACTCATTAGGAGATACATATAGTAGGAGAACACAAAATACCAGAAAAGTATATCAACAAGACATATAGGAAAACACAGCGGGATGAATATGCAAGCATGGTGTAGAAACACAGTAGAAAGACAAGGCACAGAAGAACACATATAGTAGAAAAACATAAGAAAGCAGTAGAAGCACATGCGTGAAAATATACACAAAGAAAAAGGGAAAGAAAAGTCGGAGAAACATTTTGAACTTTTCAGAAACCCTAAATCGAAGAGAATCAATTTTTGAAAGAAAAATTGGGGAAAACGTTTTAAAACTTAAATAGAGCACAGATATAGAACAGACTTAAGAAAACAATCATAGAAAACCTCAAATAGCTAGGGTTTTAGAGGAACCCTAGAATGAGAAAAGCTTGGAAAAAGGTTCGATCTTGAGTCGGATGAGTCAGAACCAGACTCGAAATGCTTTGGATACGCCGAATCAAAGCGGAGAGGCCATGGAACCTTGAATTGGCGAAGATTCGAATGGACACCATCGAGGTCATACCTCGAAACTTTGAACACCAAACGTTCAAGAGCATAGGGAGGTGAGTATAGGCCATCCATGATCTGAGAGGCCATGGATTCCGGTGAGTTGGAGGTTGAAAATGGTAGAAGGCGATTAGGGTTTCAAGAAAATTCGAGAGAGTTTGAGAGAGAGAGGGTGTTTGGGGGCGGCTGAGAGAAAAGAATGATGGGATTAGGGTAGTCGTTTAGGTTTAATTATGGTAGGGTGGATAGGGGCCGTTGATCTTAGAGATCAATTGTCTAGATCAAAAGGGCTTAGGTCGAGTAATTTAAACGGGTTAAGGGTTGGGTTAAATAGAATTGGGCTGGTCCGTTTGGGATTCAAAATTGGGTCAATTAGGGGGGTCAATTTGGCTATAATCGAAATGTAATGGGGGTGCAATTGAAATGAAATGAGGCCAAATTTTAAATAGCCAGTTTTCCCCTTTTTATTTTATAAAAATAGCAAAAATAATTTTGAAAGTAAATTAAAAGTACTGGATCAGTTAATAATATATAAATATTAATTTAAAAAGATTGTAACCAATTTCATAATTATAAAATGCTATTAATTATTAAAATAGGCTAAAATTGTAATTTAGCTTTTAAAATATCAAATAAATTTATTAAAAAAATGTATAAAAATTACCATTATATCTTAGTATAAATATGAAATAAAATAAGTTATTCACCAAAAATGATAATTTGGAAATAATTATTGGTTTTTATATTGCTAAAATGGATAATAAATTGATAAAAAAATCTTTAAAAATTAGGAAAAATACTAAAACACTTGGGCATACTTATATATATATATATATATATATATATATATATATATATATATATATATATATATATATATATATATATATATATATATATGCATGCTATTTTGAAAGCCTTTGTATGTAAAAGAAATACATAGGGAAAAAATTGATTATCAACAAGTTGGAAGTATTAATTAATTCCAGTTCCAGTCTATTTCTTTTAAAGTGATCCCTACTCAGAGCCTTAGTAAAAATATCAGCAGTTTGATCATCAGCTTTACAGAAGTTATTTGAGATATTCCCTCTTTCGATGTTGTCTCTAAGAAAGTGATGTCTAATATAAATTTACTTGGCTCTCTTGTGTTGACAAGGATTTTTATCACATGTTTATGGCACTAGTGTTATCAAAGAAAATAGAAACACAAACAACAAAAATACCATAGTCCCTTAGTTGTTGTCTTATCCAAAGCAACTAAGCATAGCAAGATGGTGCTGCCACATATTCTGCTTCAGTTTAGACATAGCCTCTGAGTTTTGCTTCTTTATCACTAGGCAAGAACCAAGAAAGTGTGCTGATCCTGAAATGCTTTTCCTGTCAACATGAAATCCTACATAGTCAACATCAGCATAACCAGCTAGATCAGAGTTGTATCCTCTAGGATACCACAGACATAGATCAGGAGTCCCATTAAGATATTTAAGTATTCTTTTGACAGCCTTCAGATGAGACTCTTTGGGATTTGCCTGAAATCTTGCACGCAATCTCACACTAAATATAATATGAGGCTTGATTGCTATGAGATATATCAATGATCCAACTATTCCTTTATACAGCTTTTGTTCCACATTTTTTCCTTCTTCATCAAGGTTCAACTTTGTTGCAATGGCAATAGGAGTGTTTATTGACTTAGAAGAGTCCATGTTGAATTTTTTTCAACAGTTCTTTTATGTGTTTTTGTTGATGGATTATGGTTCCGGTATGTATTTGCTTGATTTGCATCCCTAAGAATAAGTTTAATTCACCCATCATGCTTATTTCAAATTTATTCCCGATCATCTCAGCAAATTCCTCGCACATTGCTTCATTAGTAGCACCAAAAATAATATCATCCACATATACTTGTACAGTCAGAAGATTTTTGTCTTTACTCTTCAAAAATAATGTGTTGTCCACCTTTCCTCTTACAAAGTTAATCGTTAAGAGGAATTTTGAGAGCCTCTCATGCCAAGCCTTGGATCATGTTTCAGTCCATATAGTGCCTTGTCTAACTTTAACATTCAGTCATGGTACTCTTCACTCTCAAACCTGGGAGGTTGTTTAACTAAAACCTCCTCGTTCAGATACTCATTCATGAATCCACTCTTCACATCCATCTAATACAATGTGAACTCCATGTGTACAACAAAAGCTATTAGCATTCTTATAGCTTCCATTCTGTATTAAGGGTGTACTGTGGGCCGGACCTAGCCCGAGACCGCACCAGGACCGCGGGCCCCCGGACCTAACGGGCTAGTCTAAATGGTCCGGTCCCAAACGATCCCAAAAGCCCACTGTGGGCCGATCCTCTATGGTGAGACCACGATCCCGGACCGTTTAGCCCGGGACCAGCTGGCGGGCCTGGGCCGGTTCAAACGGGCCTAACGAGCCCAACGGCTATTTTTCAAAAAAAAAAATAAGAAAAGGCCAACGGTTAGAAGTTTAAAGACTAGTCGTTGGCCTGCCAATTTAACCGCTTGGCTTTTTAAAAAATAGTCATTTGGCCCCCAAACTTTTTATAATTACACTTTTTTCCTTTTTTCAACTATAAATACCCATTCATTCTTTCATTTTTACTCACAAATTCATCAATCTCTCTCAATCTCTCTCAAGCTCTGTCTAATTTTCTTCTATAATTGCTTACTTTATTATTACAATTTGTGAAAAGTTGTGAAGTTGGTGAATTGAAGTCTTCAAGTCTTCAACGATATACAATTTTCAAGAAGTTGTTCGTCAATTGGGTAAACTCATTCCAACTCTTAAGTTTTAATATTATAGTTTTGTTTGTTTTAGTTTGTATAATTATAATTAATATGACCTTTTCTTTGAAAAAAAATATTTGGTGGTAAAGAGAAATCTAAAATTGGTGAATCTAGGTTCTAAGCTACTACCCCTCCCCTGGCTCCCCGACTCAGACCTGTTACCCGTCCTCATCCACCTATTATTCTTGATAGTAATAACCCTTGTTTTCAATTTAGCGATAGTTAATTTTGCCATGATGTTGCACCATGTCAGCAATTAAATGATGAATATATGAATGTTCTTAATCCTAATGAAACTATTGATGAAAATGATGAGGAAAATGAAGATTTAGATGAAATGCAACCGGATTTAGATGATACACCTACTAGTCATGTTGTTAACCCAACTGATAATAATCCAAATAATGCCCTGCCTGACCCTCCTGTAGAAAATCCTACTTTTAATAGACAAAACGCTCTAAACGCCCCGAAACATCTCTTGTTTGGAACTTTTTTACTTAATTAAGAGAACAAAATAAGGTTTAGTGTAAAACTTGTGGGTCTTTGTTGGCTCATAATTTGTTGGAGACCGTAGCGGTACAGGTACTTTGACTAGACTAATAAAGACACAACCTAGAGATAAAGCTAGATATCTTCAAATGAAAGCGCAACTAGAGGAGAGTAGTGTAGGTACTAAGGTTAACCTTAGTACCGGGTCAAATCTAGTTCAACCGAGAATTAACACTATTATCGGTGGCATGTTATGCTACGATCCTAATAAAGATCGTGAAGAATTAGAAAAAATGGTTACTGTTATGTGCTTACCTTATAGTTTTCCTTCTAACCCTCACTTTGTGCATTATATTAGAAAAGGTTTAAATCCTACTTATAAAGGATGGCCTCGCGTAACCGTAAAGAGCGATATTTATAAATATAAACATGAATATAAATAATATTTGTGATATTTATTTACTCATATAGATTGTAGCATTTCTATTACCACTGATATTGGTAGAAGTGGTAATGACTGCAATTATCTTACTGTAACCACTCATTGGATTGATGAAGAATGGAAAATGCAAAAACGCATTATTGTTTATAGAATAATTAATTCACATCACACATGCAAGTTTATTGCTAACACAGTTACAGATATTTGTAGATATTTTTGCATCAGAGATAAAATAATATCAATTTCTATGGATAATGCTTCTAGTAATACTAATGCTATAGGCTTGCTTACAATTACATTAAATCCTGCATTTAGTAATTGTTTCCATGTTAGATGTATTTGTCATATTTACCATTTAATCATCGATGATGGTATGAAAATTTTAAATTTGGAAATTAAAAAGGTTATAATGGCTCTTAATTGGGGTTTTATTCAAACAGTAGAAGTAGATTTAGAGAATATGTTAAAAAATATGATGAATTTGGCCTTAGAGAGAGAAAGGTTCCTAAAGCTTGTCTGACTAGATGGAATTATATGTACGAAAGTTTAGTTGTTGCATATGAATATAGAAACCCAATAAATGCAATATTTAATGCTCGTATTGGTGGTGAGGATGATGATGAAATCCTTACAAATCAAGATTGGACTAATGTTAAAATTCTTATAGATTTTTTAGAATAATTTCATATTGCTACAAATGAATTGTCTGGGCAATATTATCCTACTATTTCAAACTGTTTAGTTTATATTACAGCACTATGTGATTTGTTTATTCAATTTTCAGAGGGTGGGATAATTTATCAACTTGCTATAAATGTAATGAAAGAAAAGTTTAAAAATTATTTTTTTTCCTATCCCCTCTATTTTTGGTGTTGCTGCCATGTTAAATCCTACTATGAAATTAGGAGGTCCTCACTTTTGGTATTCAAATATTTATAGGGCTTTAGATCTTTCAGATGAGGAATTAGCTACACTTACAGATCTAAAAGCTTCATTTAAAATAAATGCTCAAACAAGTTTTATATATATAAGACAATCTATATACATACTATATATACCACATAATATATAAGATATATTATATATATATATATATATATATATATATATATATATATATATATATATATAATTTATAAGAAAATATCTTAGATAAAAAAAATTCAAAACAAAAATAGCCCGGAACACTTAGGCCCGTTTAGGCCGTGGGCCAGGCCCATTTAGCCTAGGAACATGTGGTCTTAAGCCCAAAGTGGGCCGATTCCACCCATTAGGCCCGTGAAGCCCGGGATCGCTTGGCCCGGGACCGCCAAAGCCGGGGACGGTTAGGACCGGCCTGTTTGGCCCATTTAGGCCCGGGCTCGGCCCAAAAAACAGCCTTATTCTGGGTACGAACAAATGTCTCATCATAGTCAATGATTTATTCTTGATTGTATCCCTGAACCACCAGTCTAGCCTTGTTCCTTGTGATATTTCCTTGCTCATCCAACTTATTTCTGAACACACATCTGGTGCCTACGATAGTTCTGTTCTTAGATATTTGCACTAGGTGCCAGACTTTGCTTCTTTCAAACTAGTTTAGCTCCTTTTGCATGGATATAATACAATATGGATCCTTTAAGGCTTCCTTTATATTCTTAGGCTCAATCCGTTAGGGGAATGCCGTAAGGGACATAGGTTTCCCAAAGATGACCAGGTTTGCACTCCAGCATTAGGATCAGAGATGATGCTCTCAAGGGGGTGTGATCTTTTATGTTTCCACACTCTTAATTTCACGCCGAAAGATGGTTCACCCAAGGAGTCACCCAAAGGACCAGTGTCTGGGTAGCAGTTAGTGTAGTTCTCTCTTCGTCTTCTTCTTCCTGATCGCTTTCAACTTCCTTAGGATCTCCTAATCCATCTTCGGATTGTTGTTTAGTTTCTTTAAAGGTTCCTTCATTAGAGAGCCCTATATCGTAGTGTCCATCCTGCAGACCTTTCTCAGCTATGTTGTTAGATTCATCAAAAATAACATGAACGTTTTCTTCTATACACATAGTTCTTTCATTAAACACTTTGTAAGCTTTACTTTGTGGTGAATAGCCCAAAACATTCGCTCATCACTTCTGTCATCAAACTTTCCTGGATCTTCTTTGCCATTGTTGTGCACAAACATTTGCGCCCAAAGGCTCTTAGATGAGTGATGTTGGGCTTTCTTCCTCAAATTAACTCATAGGAAATTTTTCAAGAATGGATCTGACCATGCATCTATTTAGCAAGTAACAAGCGGTATTGACTGCCTCGGCCCAAAAGCTCTTAGGTAGTCCACTGGCAATTAGCATGGTCCTGCACATATCTTCTAGAGATCTATTCTTTGTTACACAACTAGTTCTGGGTGTAGAAAAGTTATGATCAATACCACGAGTGCTACAAAACTCAAGGAATTTAGAATTTTCAAATTCAGTTCCATGGTCTGTTCATATACTTGAAATAACACAACCTAGTTTATGTTGAATCATTCTGACAAACATACAGAAAACATCAAAAGTTTTATCCTTAGATGCCAGAAACAGGGTCCATATGTACCTAGAAAAATCATCTATAATGACAAATACATACTTTTTTCCTCCTTTGTTCCTCACTCTCATTGGTCCATATAGGTCCATGTGAAGGAGTTCTAAGGGTTTTGAAGTGATGACAACCTTTTTAGATATAAATATGACCTTATATATTTTTCTCTGACACAAGCATCATACACTTTGTCTGAAGTGAACTCAACTTTTAGTAGTTCAAGGACCAGGTCTTTTGCTTCCAACTTGCTGAGTTGAGATAGACTGGCATGTCCCAGTCTTCTATGCCATAATAGTTGGTCATCCTCCACTACATTTAAACTTGTGCACTCACTCTGTGGAAGATACATAATAGATATCGTGTAGATGTTGTTATGTCTCTTACCTTTCAACAAAATTTCATCAGTATCCAGCTTAGTGACAGTGTAGATTTTGGAATGAAGCTTTAACTCATTGCCTGTATCACACATTTTAGAAATGCTAAGAAGATTATGTTTATGACCTACTACATAATACACATCTTTTATAGCATGAGAGAGTGGCTTACCAACCTTACCAATGCATGTTATCTGTCCTTTTTCCAAATGACACACTCCCTCCTTGGAAAACTGTCGGCGGGAGGAAGTTATTCTTTTCTCAATCATATGTTTTAAGTATCCACTGTCTAGATACCAGTCTTGATTCTTTTCTCTCACTTTACCCTGCACCAGAAATCACAAGTTAGTCTTGAACCGAGACAACTTGGGTCCCTTTTTATTTGAAAAATGATGAATTAGATCTCTTCTTGCCCAAAAGGGAAGAGGATTAGCAGTTCTTTTCTTATTGACCTTAATCCACTTAGTTTGGACAAAAGGCTTGACTTTGGATTCTTCTTCCTTTTTCACATTTTTAACAAGACCAACTGTACTCTTAAACTGAGCATAAATTAATGTAGAGCGAGTATCTCTTAAGTGTCTTACCTTCCCACAGAGTGTGCACATCTTATTATCAGGAATTTCTACATACTTTGGATCAAACTTGGGTACAAGTTTTCTATATCCAACTCCTGGATTGTTAGTGCTACAATTTTTATTTTGTCAATTTAGTGCATCTAAAGATTTATGCCACTTGCTTTGCCTACATAGTTCATATTTTGCCTTTTCAAGATTTTCTAGCAATACTTTATTCCTACATTCAGCATATATCACTCATTTTCTTGCAATACTTACAAAGATTATCTTGAACCTCCTTTAATTCTTTTTCAAGCTTATCTTGCAGATTACCCAACTCAGGGGGCTCAAAATGATAAAACTAGGCCACAATCAAAAACAGATAGGATTGCATATAATTGCAATAAAAGGCTCAAGTAACCTCCACACATAAACAGGAGAGCCCGCACACTGATTCTTATATTAGGTAGCAAAACATTTCAGAATTAAGACTTAGAGTCTTTAAGTCCTATAGGCATGATCTCTATATGATTCTAGTATGATACAGGTAGTGTTGCAGTTTCTAGAGTAACGTATGGGCAGATTAGAGCATTACAAGTCCTATAGGCATAATTTCTAATAGTTTGCATAATAGGCATTGAAAACTATTAGAGACTGGGAATTACCAGTGCTTGATCTTATAGACATGCTTTCTAGGCGGATAATAGTGTTCTATAGGCAAGATTTCCTAACAGTTGATATTTGAACTTATTGTTATCATACTTATTCCTATAAGAATGCTATTCATGCAGGAGCGTAACAAAATAGTAGAAGCAGTTGGTTAAGAAATTAATGTCCTATAGTCATGATATCTAGATAGGCGGCATACCAAAGTAATAAAGCAATTTGATCGATTAACTATTGAAATCTCCTATGGACATGATATCTAGGTCAACAAAAGCATATAATACACATCCTACAGGCATGTTTCCTAAACGCACAACAATAACATGGAGATTAAATATGGCGACTAATAACATGCCTGAGATAGTGTGCGAGTATTAGACAAATTCAAATAGACATGATTACTATTGATGAGCAGAAGTTGAGCGGATTGAACAAGATAGTGAATGAAGCAAACAGGCCCTATAGACATATTTTCTACCCTTCATGCAAGAATAAAGCACACTCATTCCTCCCAATTTCACTATTGTCCCAATTATTCGTTATTACAAGCCCAAAAATAAAAAGATACATGCTCGAATACTGCAAGCTAAAATGAGTAAAGGCCCAATAAGCAGAGAAAGCCCAAAGAGGAATAACCCAGCAACTTCGAGGTCTTCAGTGATCTCATTCTTCACACAAAATAGTAAACCCATGTATAGGGACACCCCAAGACAATAGAGTGTATCAGCTGCATGACTCGGACACAGATTCGTACCAAGTTTGAAAGGGGAAACTAACTTACCCAGCAATGCCAAACTTAATCGTTGTAACGACCCGGCTGGTTGTTTTGAGAGTATTAGTTATGATCCCTTATTTACTGCTTTTCCCGTATCTTTTGCTGCTAATGTGACTTGTCGGGAGGTTTTACTTTTGGTTTCGAAGTGATTTGGGATACTTAGTCCCTAAAACAAAAGGATAAGTTCTATTATTTTTATCGTAATTGGAAATGTGTGAAGACGACTCCGAAATGGAGTTTTGTCGGTTCCATTAGCTTCATTTTGTGATTTCGGACTTAGTTTCGCGTTCAGATTGTGATTTGGAGGTCTGTAACTAAATTAGGCTTGAAATAGTAAAAGTTAAATTTTTGAAAAGTTTGACCGGGGCCACAAACAGTACAATACCATTAAAATATGCTAAAGGAATTAATTCCACAAGAAAAACTACTAAATTAGACTCAAAACCCGGAATTGGCTCAACCCGACCCACGGGCCCACGTCTTGGAATCCGACCACAGTTACAAAACCCAAAATCTCATTCACTCACGAGTCTAACCATATCAAGTTAACTTAAATTGACAATAAAATTCCATCCAAACCCCCAAAATTCTCACTCAAGAATACTTCATCTTCTTCCCCAATTTTTTACGCCAAATCAAAAATTAGATGATAAAATGAAAGATATAATCATGGGATTTAACCAAAATAAAGTAAGAAACACTTACCCCTATCAACTCCGCTAAACTCCCTTCAAGAATCGTCCAAATCCGTGATATCTAGCTTAAAATATGAAAAATGGGCTCAAACCCTCGATTTTGAATTTAACATTGTCTGCCCAAATTTTCTTAATTGCGATCGCGAACCACAAAGCAGACTGCCCATACATTTTACCCTACGCGAACGCGGAATTAACCACGCGATCACGGACCACTGCCTCTCAAACCTACGCGAACGCGTCCAGCCCCACGTGATAGCTTAGAGCAATTTCCTCCCCTCATCTACTACTTAAATCCTTTTATGCGAACACGACCTTATCCACGTGTTAGCGAAGCACATCTTAATACACTTACGCGATCGCATTCCTTCCTCTGCGGCCGCATAGAAAAAGACCACCTCTACCCCAAATAAGCGTACGCGATCGCGGATGAACTTATGTGATCGTGTATTAGGCAACCAGAAGAAAAATACCAACAGCTATCAGTCATTTTTCAAATAATGATCAGTTAACCATCCGAAACTCACACGAGGCCCTCGGGATATCAACCAAACATACCAACAAGTCCTAAAACACCATACGAACTTAGTCGAATCGTCAAATCATCTTAAACAACATAAAAATACGAATTGCACCCGGATTCAAGCGTAATTAACTGTGAAATTTCCAAATCCTATACACGACACTGAAACCTATCAAATCACGTCCGATTGACCTCAAATTTTACACACAAGTTATAAATGACACCGCGAACCTACTCCCAACTTCTAGAAATCAAATCCGATCCCGATATCAAAATTTTCATTGCGGTCAAAATCGCCAAAATTCCAAATTTCGTCAATTAAAGCCTAATTTTACTACAGACCTCCAAATCTCATTCTGGACGCGCTCCTAAGTCTAAAGTCACCTAACAGAGCTAACTAAACCATCAAAATCCAAATCCAAAGTTCTTTACATATAAGTCAACATCTGGTCAACTTTTCCAACTTAAATTCCCAACTGAGAGACTAATGTCTCAATTCACTCTGAAATCACTCCGGACCTGAACCAACTAACCCGGTAAGTCATAATGCAGCTATAGAACACAAAAGAAATAGTAGAAAATAAGGGAAAGGTCTATAACTCTTGAAACGACCGGCCGGGTCGTTACAATTGTACACCGCCAACAAATTGTTAAAACTAGGCGTGTGACAGTTTTCTTAGCTGGCTGGCTAAAAATGTTAAGATCCCTAATATGATTGTCATAGAGGACATCATTATTTGTAATTTTAAATAAAAAAAAATACTACCGATGTTCGCAGCGATCTGTTTTGCTAAACTTACTGAAATGTTTTTGAGGGAAAACATAAATAGGCAAAATTTAAGAAAAAAAGGTGAAAAACCTAGCAGCAATAGGTATTTTACATACATAGCAACTAATAATTAATTATATTCCCTAGCAATCTGGATCCATAATCACGTATCCAAAGCATTTATTTTCTTAAAAAAGGCTATTCAAGTATACTATTCAAAAAAGACTTGCACTTAATTATTGCTCAAGTTACATAATTTGTTTGTTCTCGTTTAGAAACAAAAATGAGTTTAATAAATTTGAAATAATATGTATAATAATATACATATAGCAGTCTGGAATATAACCTCATAAATGCGATAATATACATTAAATAAGTTATGTATAATTTGTAAAAAGCTATGTACATATTACAATAGATAATTTATCCATGATGTAAATGATATATAAGTTACACTGGATAATATACCTAGTAAAAATCACGTATAAATTAATTATATATTTTATCATAAATTATTTAGCCATTGTATATATTTATTATGTATTAATATTAATAATAGTTGATAATAAATATATATGTAGATACATATATACATAGTACTATGATAGTAAATAATTATGTATAAATGTGTATATACACGATATAATGACATTATTTAATGGTGTATAATTCCCAAAAAAAAAATCTAGTATGTTAACATGCCCAATATAATGATAGTATTTTATAGTATAAATCACGGTGCCATTCTAACAGCTTGTTTGGATGATTATTATGTGCCGTCTTATAATGTACTGTATTGCATCGTTCTGATGTATACAATGTTTGGATAGATTGTATTGTTTGTTATCATTTCATGATGCTATGCATCAACAATATTAAGAATAAACTTTCAATATTATTATAAAAAAATATGGTACATGTTAGAATTATTATATAAAAAGATAGGGCAGTATAAAATAAGATTATTTAATAATTAAGGAAGGACAAGATGATGAGAGAAAAAAATAAGGTAACGAAGTAACCCCACCAAATCGGTCGTTCCATAAAGTGGCACTTTCCGTCGTAACGTAACGATAGATTTAACTATACCGTACAATAAAACTTAAGTAACAATCGAAATAGATATTGTATTTAAAGTAACAACATAATATAATACAACAGGTAACAACTATCCAAACAAGCTGTAAGTATATTAATGTTATGTTTTATCATTTTAGTTACTCTGCAGAGTGTGGTTGAAGAATAAATATCCTTTTAGATGAAGATGGCATAAATGAGCGAAATAAAGGAAAAATTCTTTGAGATTTTTTGAAATCTTTGGTTTAAGGAAAAAGAAGGAAATCCTTTTTACAAGATGTAAGTGAGAATGGAAACGATTTTCTTAAATATTGGGTGTTGTGCTCTTATTTCTTATTCATAGATAGTAGATTAAGATGTTATTAGGTAAGAAAAGTCAGTCCTTTCATTCCTTTTCGAGAATAGATCCCCAACAGCTCACAGATGAGGAATTCTTCCGTTACAACCCTAGCTACCTATCATACTGTAAAAAATGGATAGGTTCGATCTATAGTCATTAGGGCCTCCTAAAACGATCTATTAAATTTATCGAGTTCTTCCAAATGATCAAAACGGCCAGTTATTAGTGGAATTCCTTGTCGTGCTGCAATTTTAGCTTGTAACATAAAAACAGTTTACTTAGTTAATAGGTGCAGTATTTAAGCTTTAAAAATGGAAACGATTTCCTAAAATATTCGGTGCGTCATTTCAGGGATTGCAGTTATATAGATTTTTGATAATGCCACATTTGCAATAAAATCTGCTATTTTTGGAATAAACAAAAAAGTAATACTTATAAGTTAAGAAAGTAATTTTTATAAAGAGATCATCAGTGTAAAAAACTCAATTTTTTTGAAATGCTCTTTGACTATGGACTAAAGCCCATTGGTCGTACATCCTTAAAGTGAAGAACTAGTTGGACTCATCGATTGGGCCCACATGTTATCTTTCAGCAATGGGCTAGCCCACTAATATAGTAAAACCCAATAAAGCTGTCTACGTAAGGAACAAAAACGGGGAGGGAACCCTTGTGAAGTGAAACTAAGCCTAAAGTAGAGATTCATATTAACCTTGAAATATGTTCAAATCAAATTCGTGCATGCACTAACCATGGTTAGGCAAATTGTGATATATATGTTGTATGAGGTCAAATTTGGCTCTCAACGCTTCTACGCCGAAAGGTACGCCTAGTGAGCATGCGTCAACTAAAGCAAAGGTACGACTTGGGCGTGGGGACAGAGGCGACGCCAGTTAAAACTCAGCGTCCTCGCTAGGGGGACGTTAACTACTCTTTCTACTTTTATGATTGTTTTGAGAAAGGCCTCCTTCTATATAAAGGAGACATTTCTATTGTAAAGGGCATCATTATTATTCTCGGATAATACAACTCTCTTATTTTCTCTGACTCTCTCTCTATCTCTATATCTAACACTCATTCTCGAGTTCATCTTATCAGATCTACTACAATAATTTCATCTCTTTTGTCTCTAAGTTTTATTATATTTGATTATGATTTACCCTCATTTATTTTTGATTGTTTTTAAGCTTACAAAGTAGATTGATAACTTTTGAGCCAAACAATTTGGCGCCTTCTGTGGGGAATTCGAAAATCAAAATTATAGTATCCATCTAGAGAACAATCAACTACCATCCTCTACACCGCACAAAAAGATGGCCGAAAATAACACCAGATCGAAAGCAATCGTGGGTGTTGCAGGCAAACTCCTTGGTCCTCTCAACGAAGTCAGTGACGAGGGTATCTTGAATGCAACCCCTAACACCACACCAGGTACAGAGATCTCACCTTCTCCATCTGAAGATCTGACGATCTTACATGAAAAATGAGCTTCCACATCTGCGGCTAAGGAAGCACCCTCGGTGGTCAAGAAGCTACTGGAAGAATGGCTAACAAGTACTCTAAGTGGCTTGGTTGAGAAGTCACCGCAAAGTAACGTCGGGTGTATGCCAACGGTAAGCATGACTGCTGCCATGGGTGAACCTGAAGTTCTACGAGCCAATAACAGACCCATCGAAGCACAGGCCAACGATGGCACGCTAACAGCCATCCTAAAGAAGATGGAAGAATGAAGAATGAAAACAAGGCGATTCGCGACCAAATGAAAGAGCATCAGGAGAGGGTAGACAAGATCACTGGTGCTCCCAAGTTGCTACCGAAACGCGACGTGGGAAGATTCGTCGAACAACCATATACCGAAGAAGGTGCCCCTCACTCTATCCCAAAACCTTCAAGATGCTGCCCTACTTGAGGGTATACGATGGAACCACAGATCCCGAGGATCATTTGATCCACTATGTCACTGCTGTGAATGGTAATGACCTATCAAAAGAGCAGGTACCATCGGTGCTGCTGAAGAAGTTTGGTGAGACGTTGAAGGGAGGGGCCCTAACGTGGTACTCTCAGCTACCAGCTAAGGCAATATCAACGTTCGAGGAAATGGCGGATAAGTTCGTCACCGCCCATGCAGGAGCAAAGAAAGCGGAAGCAAGGGTCAACGGCATCTTCGTCGTCAGACAAACCGCATGGGAAGGTCTCAGGGACTTCCTAGCTAGGTTCAACAGGGTAAGGATGAGTCTGCCAAACGTATCAGAAGGTATGGCAGTCGCCGCTTTCTAGAACGGGCTAAACAGGGACGGTTCGAGGGCAACCAAGAAACTACTAATCCGTCTCATGAAATATCCCCCTACCACATGGGAGGAAATCCACAACGCCTATTGCGCTGAGGTACGAGCGGACGAGGATGATCTTAATGGGCTGACCCAATTGTTAACCGCGATACACTTAGAGACAAGGAGGGATCGACATAATGACGGACGGCGAGAACAACTCCCACGCTCCAACAAAGACCGGCACCAGCTATACACCAGACCCTCCCATCCACCACCAAGGCATACGGATGCTCTACAGCAATACATCACCCCACTCCGAAACGAAGGAGGTACACCTTCTTTATTATCTGCCCATAACTTTTGTGTGTCTCCTTCAGAAATAGTGTACGCACTGGAGAAGCTAGGCACCAAGGTGCAATGGCCGCAAATACGCCTAAATACACGAACAGGAAGTCATTGCCTTCATATGGAAGAATACCATCTGTTGTTTCGGCATCCCCCAAAGAAATCAGCTGCGACAACGGACGACAGTTCGTCGGCCAGAAGACGATGGAATTCTTCGACAAATGGCACATTAAGCGAATACTCTCCATGCCATATCACCCCACCGCCAACGGCCAAGCAGAGTCTTCCAACAAAATAATACTAAACATGTTGAAAAAGAAACTCGAGGAAGCCAAATGGCAATGGCCCGAGCTACTATCGGAAGTATTGTGGGCACACCGAACCACATAAAATCCTGCATAGGAGAAACACCATACTCACTGGTCTACGGAACTGACGCAGTCATACCAGTCGAAGTTGGCGAACCAAGCTTGAGGTATTCATATACCAGCGGAACAGAGAACGACGTAAATAGGCTTCAAAACCTCGACGAGGCCGAGGAAAGAAGAGAAATGGCCCACGTAAGAATGGTGGCTCAGAAACAACAAATCGAAAGATACTAAAACAAAAGAGCCAAAGTAAGACTACTCAAAGTGGGAGACCACGTCCTTAAAGCCAAAACATTGGCATCAAAAGACCCAAGCGAAGGAAAACTGGGCACCAGATGGGACGGACCCTACAAAATCATAGCAGCAGCAGGTAAAGGAGCATTCCAATTAGAAACAATGGAAGGAAGAACCCTCCAAAATAATTGGAACGTCACCCACCTCAAGTATTTCCATTTCTAAAAGGCGTCTCCCGAGTCGCACTCTTTTTCCCTTATTTGTCCCAATTGGGTTTTCTCGGGGAAGTTTTTAACGAGGCGGCAAAGGAGACACCTAGAGATATTTGCGGAACAAGTTTGTCATACCAGCCACTCCATGTGCTCTCCCTGGATGACATAAGAAAGGGACTGGACTAGCATGATCTCCAATGTATGAACGGCTAAGAGCATCTCCAATGTATGAGCGACTAAGGCCATCTCCAATATATGAACAGCTAAGGCTATCTCCAATGTATGAACGGCTAAGGCCATCTCCAATTTATGAACGGCTAAGGCCATCTCCAACGTATGAACAGTTAAGGCTATCTCCAACGTATGAATGGCTAAGGCTATCTCCAACGTATGAACGGCTAAGGCCATCTCCAATGAATGAACGGGTAAGGCCATCTCCGACGTGTAAATGGCTAAGGCCATCGTCGCCAATAAGTCAACCCAGCTCGACTATGATAAAAGAGTAACTCGACGACAGTCGAAGTTACGTACATGGCTAAGGCCATCGTCGTCAATAAGTCGACCCAGCTCGACTACGACAAAAGAGTAACTAGACTACAGTCGAAGTTACGTACATGGATAAGGACATCGTCGTCAATAAGTCGACCCAGCTCGACTACGACAAAAGAGTAACTCGATGACAGTCAAAGTTACGTACATGGCTAAGGCCATCGTCGTCAATAAGTCAACCCAGCTCGACTACGACAAAAGAGTAACTCGACTACAGTCGAAGTTACGTATATGGCTAAGGCCATCGTCATCACTAAGTCGACCCAGCTCGACTACCACAAAAGAGTAACTCAGCGACAGTCAAAGTTATGTATATGGCTAAGGCTATCGTCGTCAATAGGTCGACCCAGCTCGACTAGGACAAAAGAGTAACTCGACGATAGTCGAAGTTACATACATGTCTAAGGCCATCTCCAACGTGTAAATGGCTAAAACCACCGTCGTCAATAAGTCGACCCAGCTCGACTACGACAAAAGAGTAACTCGACGACAGTCGAAGTTACGTACATGGCTAAGGTCATCTCCAACGTGTAAATGGCTAAGGTCATCGTCGTCAATAAGTCAACCCAGCTCGACTATGACAAAAGAGTAACTCGACGACAGTCGAAGTTACATACATGGCTAAGGCCGTCTCCAACGTGTAAATAGATAAGGCCATCGTCGTCAATAAGTCGACCCAGCTCGACTACGACAAAAGAGTAATTCGATGATAGTCGAAGTTACGTACCTGGCTAAGACCATCGACTATATTATGGCTAAGGCCGTCGTCGCCAACAGCCGCCAACTCTGTTCGACTACGGCAAAAGGCACATAAATAACAGGTAAAGCGATGCCCTTATTAGCTAAAGCCGCCACTATTTAGCATCGAAGCCAACTCCTATCGGCGGATAACACAAACAACATTCGAGAAGCACGCTAAGAATCCTACAAGTAAGTGAGCATCCGCCTTGCGGAGACGAGATACCAAAAATAAAAGATACAAAAGGAAAGGAATAATAGCAAAAGTACAACTTTCATTATCATCCAAAAATGCATGTACAAAAGGACCCATTTACACTTCAAAATACAACAAAATAAAAATGTATACAAGTCCTAAGGGGCTTCGCCATTCTGTTCGTCGTCCCCCGCCTAGACACCATCTCGTCCGTTGCCGTCACCAGGTTGATAAGTTGCAGAGATCCAGGACCCGGATCCTAGACGGTTAATGTCTTTGGAATTATAACCCGCCCGGTCTGGGAAGTCAGAACTATATCCACAGGCGTCGCGGGCGACGTGAGCTACGCGTCGTTGCTCCTGAATCTCCGCCTCAGTAGCCCGACCCATAGCTAAGAACTCCTCAAGCACGACCAGTCTAGCCTCGGCATACACCCACATATCATGCACCTCACGATATGCATCTTCATCGGACCTTGGCGCAGTAGTCCGCTTAAGAGCTTCAACCTCAGCCGCCCTGGTATCGATCTCAGCGGTCAAGGCAGTACCTTGGCTTGCAAATCAACAGCTTCGACCGCTACCCCACGGCCAACCTCCAATTCCTCTTCCTTTAACTGGAGAAGAGTCTCCAGCTCGATATTCCGAGCCAAAGCGGCCATCAGCTACTTATCAACCTGCTCCAGCTCGACCACCCTCTGTTTCAGTTGGGCCTCCGACTGCTCAAGGCCCTTACGGAAAACCCCAAATTTTGGGTCCTGCTTGAGTAGGTCTGCCAGCGCCTGATGCTTGGCACGGCACCGCCGATACTTCTTTGCCACCTTATTAAAGGTGGATGCCTTCCTTTGTGCTCGCCGCCTCCTCTCTACCTCCAAAATGAGAGTCTAAAAGGAGAAGAAAATGAGGAAAGACAAGTAAGTGTACATCAAAGTTAGCCTTACGACAGACAAAGAAAACTAAAAACTACATGCAAGGCCGCGCCAGCGACCCTCCGGGATAGATCCCCGTCACTAACACCTTTCAATGTCTCACACTCAGCGGCCGTACATAACAGGGTCATATCTGTTGTGGCATGCTCGCTGTGTTGCAACAGGTTATACCCTCCTGGGATCAGAATTAGGCGGTTGGATCTACCTGCCGTCATCCCCACACGAGCCGGACCCCTCGTTAACACATCTGCATCCACATGGGCGGCCTAAGGATCCACTTTCTCGGCACCGTCTCCCACTTCTCCAACCGCAGCCGACGACCCACTCTTCGGAATGCGGGATGGACTGGCATCGGGAACTGCCCTCCTTTGGAGAGCCGACCTCCCAGAACGGATGGCATTGGCCATAAAAATTGGCCTCGACCCCTGACGGGGCTCACTAGCCCTCTCGTCCTCTATGGCTATCCCCTTGCCCGTTATTAACCGCCATCTTTTTTCTCTCAGGTGGCTCCTCACCTTCAGAAGTCTCCTCCACAGGCCGCGGGCATGGCATTGAAGGAGTCGCTTCACTTGCGGACGCCTCCACAGGAGAAAGCTCCTGTTGAGGAACCTCGGGCGCGCCATCACTAGACGAGTCGCAGGGTATGCCTCCACCCTCAGAGTTAGTACCCGCCCTAGGCGAGGTAACGATGTTTTTCTTCCTCTTAAGGGCGCTCCGACCTGCCAACACGAGTAAGTCAGGTAACAAAACTGAAGGGAACCTCCAAACCTAAGCCAAAGAATTACCTGACAGGCCGTATCGTTCATGAAATGTGGCCCAGGTACGGCATTTCACTGCATAAAGTATCATTCTTTCCACCCACGATTTAATATTGTCAATGAACTGGGGTGGAGAAGCCCTCGCTACAAAAAAAGAGTAAAGAAAGAAATCATAGTGGTCTTATGGTCAAGGTCGCGAGCTGTCATGAATTCTACAAATAAAGGTACTTGCGTTCTGGGTTCCATCTTTCCGGAAACCCTTCAGGGTTAGACACCAGGTGCTCCGTCCTGATGTAGAAGTACTTACGCCAAAAGCGGCGGTTGGTCTTGTCGTCAGCTCTAACGACCAATCCCTTCGCGCCAAGGCTTTTCAACTGCAACATGGTACCCCTCACGTAACCAGGGCTAAATAACTATAAAAAGTGGTGAACTTAGATGCTGCACTCAGCCTTAGCCGCATATGTGGTCAGATTCCTGCACACCTTCAAGGTGTAAGGAGTAAGTTGAGTCGGACACACATTGAAAAAGTGGCAAAGCTCCTCCGTTAGCGGGTAGATCAGGAGACCATAACCGATCAAAAATGGGTACTCGTAAAATGTGCAGTACCCAGACCGGTGCACATTGGCATAGTCCGTCCCAGCCGGAGCCATTTCCACATAGTCCTGAATATGGTGCGTCTCTCGAAGATCGTCTAGGTAGGATTATAATAAATCACTATGCTCCCTTTGGGAGGACGTTGTCTATACTAAGGGGAACAAGAGCCTTCCCTGCTTTTTCCTCTTCGCCACCGGAGGAGGGCGGAACCCTAGATGGGGCATTATCTCTGGTCTTTTTACTACTCTGACGACATTTTATCATGTTACCCTATGTAAGAAACGAAGCACTAACAACAGGAAATGTGGTTTCAAAGAAGTGGGAGAGTCTCGCACGAAATACCGGTTTCTAGAAAGAAAAGCAAAAAAAGAAGCTAGAAAAGGTTTTCCAAAGGTTCGAAAGATGAAATGGATTGAACTTTCCCTCTATTTATAGGATTAGGATGCGCAGAAATCGAAGAGGCATGATTCAAAATGGGCGCGGGAAACTAGAACATCACATCATCCTCTGAACCACCTCGGGAGTAATTATAATTATGACGCATGCGGGTGATGACGTCATTTCAAAAGGGGAGCCACGCGTCAGCAGCTCGGCGATGTCATACATTTCATCTCATTCACGTCACCGCCCCCATAGTAAGGTCAAATTCTCCAAAGACGAGGTTTGCATTTCTTCCCATTGAAGATGTCTACCGAATACGCCTCCAACGAGAGGAGGGACTAACTATATGAGGTGAAATTTGGCCCTCAACGTCTCTACGCCGAAGGGTACGCCTAGTGAGCATACGTCAACTAAAGAAAGGTACGACTTGGCGTGGGGACAGAGGCGATGCCAGTTAAAACTCAACGTCCTCGCTAGGGGGACGTTGACTACTTTTTGTACTTTTATGATTGTTTCGAGGAAGGCCTCCTGCTATATAAAGGAGACCTTCCCATTGTAAAGGGCATCATTATTATTCTCGGATAATACAACTCTCTTATTTTCTCTAACTCTCTCTCTATCTCTACATCTAACGAACACTCATTCTCGAATTCATCTTATCAGATCTACTACAATAATTGCATCTCTTTTGTCTCTAGGTTTTATTATATTTAATTACAATTTACCCTCATTTATTTTTTATTGTTTTTAAGCTTACAAAGTAGATTGATAACTTTTGAGCCCAACATATATATCGGTCGCAATTCAGAATTGTGGTCTAAGAACATACCATTTGTTATTCATTTTAATATTATAGTTCTCAATAAGTGAAAGAAAGGGAAAACATGTTCAAGTTCCGTTTAATAATTTATCATATTAATATTGAAGAAGCTTAAGATTGGAGTTTCAACGTGATTGTTGTAAATACTCCACCCTTCATCACTTTAGCGTAAATTTCGATCCCACCATAGATTTTCTATATTTTACCTTCTCCTCCGTCACACTACACGGGAACATACTCACTCAATAGAAAATAATGGATAAGCTATGTAAAGTGCTTGGGCCTGTTTTTATTAACACTAACAAAGAAATTCTATAAAGAGATCCAATATATGCCATATACAAGACCATAAAGGGTGATAAAATGTGTGTACCAATTGGAGGAAGGAAACACGTTATACTTACGAAAGACACATATTCTGATTCCAAAAAGGAAGAAAAAAAGAAAAAGATAGGAAACGTCCCATCCCACCGAAATATCCAAGATTCTGCACGTAATATTCACAATAAAGTTATAAAATGGAGGAATTTAAGTGGCATTAGTTGAATAAATAAACTATAAGCTAGCCAGGTTGGTAGAATAATGTTAGGTGCCTTTCTTTTTATCTAATATAATGCTACGGCTTGAGTTCACAAGTGCAAATAGAGGTACTACTACAACAACAATCTAGTATAATCTTAATTAGTGGGGTCTGAGAAGGGTAGTGTGTACGCAGATCTTACCCCTACCCTACGGTAGAGAGGCTGTTTCCAAATAGTCCCCCGGCATCTTTCCCTCCAAGAACTTCCCACCTTGCTCTTGGGGAGACTCGAACTCACAACCTCTCGATTGGAAGTGGGAGTTGCTTACCATCAGAGCAAAGAGAGGTAAACATCTATAATAGAGCGGAGCTTTATCTAAGATTTTGAGTTAGTGAGTTTAGATTAATTATTATCTATTTTTCTCATATATATTATTTTTAATTTTTTTCATGTACATATATACATATCCATATATGATTCGAGTAACCAATACCAGTGCAAATGGCTATAATCGGGTGCATATGGTCAGGGGCGGAGCTAGAGGTGCCTCCTTGCGGAAACACTGCATATATGAAATTAAAATTATTTTTTACGTATATATATAGTAAACGTTATATATCATTGGCTTCTTCTTGTATGTATTTAATTCTATTTATATATTTTAAATTTGTTTAATAAAAATCTTGAAGCCGATGTGATAGTAGGCTATAATTATGAAATTTTAGATACTATTTACACTCTAATTTTGCTACACTTTATCAATGTTTGAATGTTAAAAGATAACAAAATGCTCTAATTAAGAGTTTTATGCTTTGCTCCACTCCGAGCTATGAGGAAGCTAAAGAGTGTTTTGGAGTTAATATAGAGCGTGAAAGGCCAATCGGAGGTTAGCACGGTCGAAAAGGAGAAAGAAAATCAAGTGGTGAAATCCCCTCCAGGTGCGTGGCCGTGCACTGAGGCAGAACACTGAGCGAAATCCGCGACCGCAAATGACCTAATGGAAGCCAATAACCCAGGTTAATTATGTAATTTTCAAGGCGACTAACCTAAACCTATATGAAGCCTAATTCGCCCAGAAGAGACAGAAAGTTGCTTTTAGAGAGATTTTGGAGGCAACAACACGGGAGGAAGACATAGAATTTCCTTAGAGTTTTCATCTTCTTCTTCTTAATTCCATTGTTGATTATGACTTTCTCTAGTGAATTTTTATCTATTAGTATGAATAGCTAAACCCGTCATCTAGGGTTGATGGAACCAATTATTGGATGAAGTCTTGACTTTGTTTTGATATAATTGAGCTATTTTTACTCTATGATCGTTCAACTACGTGTTGTCTTGTGATTAATTAAAAGGGCATTTGATTAATCGTGTCTAGTTATGTTGTGTTGCTTGAGGACGAGCACTTGGTTAGATTGTTTGAACAACACCACTTTCAGGTAAGTTAAGAGATCAATTACGTGAATTTAAAAGCAGGGTTAGAGATAACGAAACTTTGGTGAGATAATTCTGAGTTGCATGAATTGTGAACTAGAGTAGTTCGAGAGAATGCTTATAGTAAATTATCATAATAGATCGAGAGATAATTGCGGTAGCCCAGAACTCATATTCCTTATAGAGTATTACGGCGAGATTATAGCTAACGTGTCAGGAATTAATCCGACAATTGGGGAAATCAATAACCCTAGATCATTTTATCATTGAATTCAACTATATTCTTGATTAGTGCTAGTTTTATTGTCATTTTTCCTTAGATAACTAAATTCTATTCATTATCCATTAAAAATTTTGTATCCGGGAATTGTCTGAGCTTATCATTTGCAGTGTTAAAAGTTGTAATAAAAGGTTAGTTCCCTGTGGGATTCGACTCCGAACTTGAATCGGATTATATTTGTAGCAACTGCTTAATCTTTTTACAAAACATAGTTGGGCGTACTCACTATGCATGGCACTATGCGAGCTTTAAGAGTCATTCCTCAATTTGAGCAGTACTGTATAACCCATTGTATTCCAAAAACCAAATTATAACCCGTTTGGTCAAGCTGTAAAAATCAACTTATTTTGAGAAGTGTTTTTTTCCAAAAGTACTTTTGTCAAAAGTACTTTTGGTGAGAAGCAGTTTGTGTTTGGCTAATTAGTTTGAAAAGCACTTCTGAGTAGCAATTAGTGTTTGGCTAAGCTTTAAAAAACTGTTTCTAAGTGTATTTTTCTCGAAAGTGCTTCTCAAAAAAGTACTTTTGGAGATAAACTACTTTTTTGCTTCTCAAAAAATGCTTCTACTTCTCCTCAAAAACACTTTTTTTCTTTCCAAAAGCTTGGCCAAACACCCCAATTTTTGACCAAAAGTGATTTTGGCAACCAAAAAAAAAAAGCCACTTTTGGCCCTTGGCAAACAGGCTATTAGAGTTGCCATTTTCTTTTTTCATGTGAACATTACGATCGACAAAAAACAATTGTCATATTCCTAATTTAGATCAAGAAAAGAAACTTGTGAAGTGTGACGTCATATTACATATATGACATTTTCGTTGGATGTATGAACCAATATTCTTGTAAGAAATCTGTTGTCCATTCTGATACTCAGACAACTAAGCTGGTACATAGTCTTCGCATGTATAGTATCTTAGTTACGTCTAATAATACTGCTCTCAAATTTTTGGGTTACCTATAAATGAAGAAAGGTCCCAAAAGCTTATTGTTTATTCATTATTAAATCATTTTGTTTGACAAACTGAAGATTTTGTCTCTGACCTTTAAAGAGTTGCCTAAATCAACTGAAATTAATAGCTTTAAAACGAAGAGAAGTAGCTTCTAATGTTCCTTGAATCAAGATGTAATGTAATCTCAAAAGGCAAAGTGTCTGACAAAAATACTAAAGAATTCCGTTGTCAACTTTGAGTTTCATTACATTTTTTGAATTTGCATACCCTCTTCTAGAAACTCTATAAAATATTAGTTTACTTAAGCATATAAGTGTGTAATTAATACAGAACAAGAGTGGACTACAAGTATATGGCTATATATATAGCTAGTTCAAGTAACTTGTATACGCAAATGTACACAGAATGTTTATTTTATTTATTTCTAGATGTAGTTTAAGGCAGGAGATAGGTGGATAATTTTCATTGGCCAAACTAATAGTAAATGCTTTGAAATGCTGGATACTCAATTATGGTAGGAGGATAGCTTTTAAGAAAGTCCATTTTAGCTAATGAATAAATCATTGACATGGAAATGATAGTCATGAATCATCATGTTGTTAATGTAGTTTGCATTGAAAAGTTGGAACCTAAGTAATGATGGAATGAGGAAAACTGCAGAAATAAAATTAAACCCCTTTTTTGCTTTTGTTCGTGTGATCTTTATTCTTTATTATTATAGCTTCATTGTTTAACTTTACTTATTGGAAGATAGCTAACTTACTTTTTGGTCTTAAAATCAAATACAAGAATTTCTATGTTTCGATTGTTACGGAACAAAAAACATTCTTATTCAGTCTCAATTCATGTATTGCAATCTAAAAGCTAATTTACTCATCCTCTTCTTCATCTCCTAATTCATTTGAAATATACATCTATGTCACTTTAATCTTTTGTTTCCTTCACCTTCAAAGATGACTCATCGTTTATTTGACCAAATGTTCATTAGGCTATGCCAAAACTGTACTTTCCAATGGTTACAATAAGACCCAGGGGCGGATCTACCTTAGCCCAAGCTTCGTCGAAAACGAGAAAACAATAAAGAGAAATAAAATGACACTAGTTGTCATGAAGAGCTCTATAGCTTAACGGGTCACAGGCTGAAAAACTCTATGTGAGGCCGCGAGTTCGAATCACTGTAGGCTCATTTTATGTTTTAATACTTTTATGCCTCATCTAAAACGTAAAAACAATGCGTACCCAAAGGGATTTGAACCGCTAATGTCATGATCCATTATGCCTAAATAGGCGCCTAACACCATAGTTAGGCCAGCCAACTGCGGAATTATGATTAAGTCTCTATTTTTAGTTTAAAAAATCAGATATACTAACATTTTTCAAGTAAATGAAGAAAACTAGCAAAATCATAAAGTACTCACATAGTCATACAAATCTCAAAAAAAATAAATATTCTCTACAGTGTGTGCCAGAACCCGGTGTCACTAGCTATGGGCGACCAGTAGAGTATACATGAAAATATACAAAACACTGTCCTACTGTCTGAATCAGAATAGACAGAAAATCATAAATACAGGAAAGATCTCCTCGGCTGCGGATCGGCATGAGAAAGAAGGCAGCTCACCGTAGAAGTCCCAGAAAGTGCTCACTGATATGCACCCGAGTGATGTCCGGATCCACCTGCCTCAAACCCTGTACATTTAAGTACAGAAGTGTAGCATGAGTACATAAATAACGTGTACTCAGTAAGTATCCCATCTAATCTCGAAGAAGTAGAGACGAGAGGTCGACTCGATACTTACTAAGGTCAATAAATATATATATATATATACATAAATGTGAATATGGCATGATCAAACATGGAATTTTGCAAGTAACGGAAGGTTATAGCATGTAGTATAAGTCAAGAATATTACAACATCAAGTTTATAATTTATCAAGTGAGATAATGGCAAAAACGAAGCATATATAGGCTTTTCCACAATTAACATGCGCACATAATACCGAGGCGACGACCCGAACCAACAAAAATAAATGTGCGCTTGCCGAGGGTCGACGTCGCGCCTATAGATGCATCTATTCATACCGAGGCGATCGGCCCGATCCACAAATAAGAATAAAATATCAAGTTCACATGCATGACACATAAATGGTCAAAATACCAAATCAAACATAAATTAACTATAGAAAAAAGCTCATATCCTCCCCTTTTAAGTCTCTAGCGCATATTAGGTGTTCATGACAACAATTTAACATAAAGGATGTATTTAATAGGCATGATGTAGGTCCTAAACTACTCGGACATCTGATATAGTAGTAGCTACGCACGGGCTCTCGTCACCTAACGCGTGCGTAGTCCCCGCATTTAGCAGCAAGTACTCAACACAAAATCCTAAGGGGACAATTTTCCTCTTACAAGGTTAGAAAGGAGACTCACCTCGCTCCGAAACGCGCTTTCAATCACAAGACTAGGCTCCAAGCTCAATTTGAAGCCGAACAAGTACCAACTAGTTTAAATAAGGCAAGAACTAATCAATAAATGCTCACAAGGTTTAATTCTATCTAAGTAAGTGATTTTCCAACCTTTCCCGCAAGTTTACTAAATTTTGACCACGGGCCCACGGGCCCGAATTCCGAGATTTTCGAAGAAATTATTCTCTATAACCTAAGGATTACTAATATGTAAATTTTAGTCCATTACATAACTAACTAGGTGGTTAAATCATAATTTTTTTTACCAAAACCCTAGGTCTAGCCCTAACCCTTGATTTTTACTTGATGTTTTTGGGTTAAATGTACCTAATGTTCATGTATTTAAGCTAAGAGTAAGTGGGAATTACTTACCTTGTGATGTTGTGTTGAAACTCTCTCTTTGAAAGCTCCAAAATCGCCCCAAAATCGGATAAGATATGAGAGATAAGGGTTGGAGTTCGTATTAAATGAACTCCACTGGCCCAGCGATTTTCGCTTTTGCGGGCACATTTCCGCACCTGCGGAGACCGCTTATGCGGTCGTTTAGCCGCTTCTGCGGTTCAGGGGGGATTTGACCAGACCGCTTCTGCGGTCGCAGGACCGCATAGGCAGGACCGCATCTGCGGTCCCAAGGCCGCATCTGCGATCCCCCTTCCCTTCTCCCTTTCTGCTTCTGCGGTCGAATGGACGCTTCTGCGGTCACCGATTCTGCGGTTAAAGAGCCGCAGAAGCGGTTTTGATAGAAGCAGCAGAAGATGTTTCTTTTCAAAGTCCGACTTCGCTCAAACCTCGACCATTTGACGCTCGAGGCTCCCGAGCCCCGCCCGAACATACCGACAAGTCTGAAATCACAAGGCGGACCTAGTCGAACCTTTGGAACACCCAAAACATTATTAATTCAAGGAATCGGACCCCAAAACCAATTGATCCAATTTAAAGAACTTCAAGTTCTTAAGTTCCTACCTACGGGTCAAAACGCCTTTAAACTACTCGGATTGACACCAAACCTTACGGGTAGGTCTTATATGATATTTCAGACTTGTACCAAGTTTTGGAATCAAAATACGAACACGATACCTATGAAAACAATAATTTCTTAGTTTATTTAAATCTTTAAAACTTAAACTTAACAATTTTTACATAAAATTTCATTACTCGGGCTATGGACCTCGGAATTCGATTCCGAACATACGCCCAGGTCCCATATTTTTCCACAGACCATCAGAAATTACCGGATCGCAATTCCGGGTCCGTTTTACCAAAATGTTGATCGAAGTCAAATTTGGCCTTTTTAAAGAGACTTAAAGAGGCAACTAGGCTTACTCCTGCTCGAAATTCTTCTAACTTCTGAACCACCCGTCCCCGCAAGTCATAATTTAGCTAAAGCAAACACAAAAAGTATCATTAAAGGGAACGGGGTTCGAAAATGCAAAATGACCAGTCAGGTCGTTACATTCTCCACCTCTTAACAAGCATTCTTTCGCGAACGGATATAGAAAAGTACCTGGACTGCTGAATAAGTGGGGATATCGGCTCCGCATGTCCTCCTCGGACTCCCAGGTCGCCTCCTCGACCGATTGGCCCCTCCACTGGACTCTCACAGCAGAAACCCTCTTGGATCTCAACTGGCGGTCCTGCCTATCAACAATGGCAACTGGCTCCTCCTCGTAGCCCAAACTCTCATCTAACCGAATGGTACTGAAATCCAACACATGTGCATAGTCGGCATGATATTTTCGGAGCATCGATACATGGAAGACTGGATGAACTCCTGATAAACTGGGAGGTAATGCGAGCTCATAGGCAACCTCTCCAACTCGCCTCAACACCTCAAAGGGGCCAATAAACCTTGGGCTTATCTTGCCCTTCTTCCCAAATCTCATAATGCCCTTCATGGGCGAAACCTTCAGGAGGACTTTCTCACCAACCGCAAATGATACATCATGCGCCTTCTGATCCGCATAGCTCTTCTGCCTGGACTGAGCTATGCGGAACCTCTCCTGAATCAACTTTACCTTATCCAAGGCATCCTGGACCAAATCTGTACCAAGAAACTTAGCCTCACCACGCTCAAACCATCCGATAGGAGAACGACAACGCCGACCATACAATGCCTCATACGGGGCCATCTCTATGTTAGACTAATAACGTTTATTATATGCAAACTGTGCCAAGGGTAAGAACTGATCCCACTGCCCTCCAAAGTCGATCACACATGCTCTAAGTATATCCTCTAATATCTGAACTATCCGCTCCGACTGCCCGTCGATCTGAGCATGAAATGTCGTGCTAAGCTCCACGCGGGTCCCCAACTCACTCTGGACAGCTCTCCAAAAATGGGAAGTGAACTGAAGGCCTCTGTCTGATATGATGGAGACTGGCACACCGTGCAATCTCACTATCTCCCGAATGTAAATCTGAGCATATCTCTCTGTCGTATAGGTAGTCGCCACTGGAATGAAATGGGCAGACTTGGTCAATCTATCCACAATAACCCACACCGAATCAACCTTCCGCTGAGTCTGCGGCAACCCAACTATGAAATCCATAGTGATGCTCTCCCACTTCCATTCCCGGATGGGCATCCGCTGTAGTAGACCACCTGGCCTCTGGTGCTCATGCTTGACCTGCTGGCAATTCAAACATCTAGCTGCATACTACACAATGTTCTTCTTCATCCTCCGCCACCAGTAATGCTGCCTCAAGTCACGATACATCTTTGTAGCACCTGTATGAATGGAGAACCTCGAACTCTGGGCCTCCTCTAAAATCCTCTCCCTCAAGCCATCAACATTAGGAACACATACTCGGCCTTGAAGCTGTAACACACCATCCTCGCCAATAAAGACCTCCTTGGCCCCTCCCTGTAGTACCGTCTCCCTGAGATCTGCCAAATATGGATCGTCGAGCTGGCAGGCCTTAATCTCCCCCAACAATGATGACTAAACAACCACACATGCTAGGACCCGGCTGGGTTCTGAAATATCCAACCTCACAAGCCTGTTAGCCAAGGACTGAACGTCCAAAGCTAATGGTCTCATCTCCGCAGGAATGAATGCCAAACTACCCATGCTCTCCGCCTTCCTGCTCAAGGCATCTGCAACCACATTTGCCTTGCCTGGATTATAAAGAATGGTAATGTCATAATCTTTCAGCAACTCAAACCACCTGCGCTGCCTCAAATTAAGGTCCCTCTGCTTGAACAAATGTTACAGGCTGCGATGATCTGTATAAACCTCACATGACACCCCATATAAATAATGCCTCTATATCTTAAGAGCATGAATAATCGCCGCCAACTCTAGATCGTGCACTGGGTAATTTTTCTCATGAACCTTCAGCTGACGAGAGGCATATACAATAACTCGCCCCTCCTGCATCAATACACATCCCAAGCCAACGCGTGAAGCGTCGCAATATACCATATATGTCCTTGAACCGGAAGGCAATACAAGAATTGGTGTCGTGGTCAAAGCCGTCTTGAGCTTTTGGAAGCTCTCCTCACAATCATCGGACCAACAGAATGGGGCCCCCTTTTAGGTCAATCTGGTCAGAGGTGATGCAATGGATGAGAAACCCTGCACAAATCGCTGATAATAGCCTGCTAACCCCAAGAAGCTCCTGATCTCTGTCACTGAAGTAGGGTGTGGACAACTCTGAACTGCCTCAATCTTCTTGGGATCCACCTTAATACCCTCTCCCGACACTATATGGCCCAAGAATGCCACTGACTCTAGCCAAAAATCACACTTGGAGAACTTAGCATAAAGCCTCTACTCTCGCAAGGTCTGAAGCACTACCCTCAAATGCTGCTCATGCTCCCCCAGGCTACGTGAGTATATCAAGATGTCATCAATGAAGACAATGACAAAAGAATCAACAAAGGGCCTGAACACTCCGTTCATCAAATCCATAAATGTCGCTGGAGAATTAGTCAAGCCAAATGACATCACCAGGAACTCATAGTGGCCATATCTCGTCCTGAATGCGGTCTTCGGAACATCTGAATCCCGAATCTTCAGCTGATGATATCTTGATCTCAGGTCGATCTTAGAGAACACCCTGCAACTGGTCGAACAAATCATCAATACGGGACAATGGGTACTTGTTCTTGATGGTGACTTTGTTCAACTGGCGGTAATCGATGCACATCTGCATAGTCCCATCCTTCTTCTTTACAAACAGCACTGGCGCACCCCAAGGGGATATGCTGGGCCTAACAAACGCCTTAGCTAGCAACTCCTCTAACTGATCCTTCAGCTCCTTCAGCTCCCTAGGAGCCATACGGTATGGTGGGATAGATATAGGCTGAGTGCCTGGAGCCAAGTCGATACAGAAATTAATATCACGATTCGGAGGCATGCCAGGAATATTAGAAGGAAAAACATCGGCAAACTCTCAGACTACTGGCACTGAATCGATGGTCGGAGACTCTGCAGTGGTGTCTCGAACATAAGATAAGTAGGCCAAACACCCTTTCTCAACCATGTGTTGAGCCTTCAGGAAGGAAATAACTCTGCTAGGTGTATCCACAGTGGAGCCCCTCCACTCCAGTCTCGACAACCTTGGCATCGCTAGTGAAACAGTCTTGGAATGGCAATCTAGAACAACGTGATAAGGAGATAACCAATCCATGCCCAGGATAACCTCAAAGTCTATCATATCGAGCAGCAAGAGATCTTCTCTAGTCTCAAAACCACAGAAAGTAACCATATAAGACCGGTGACCCGGTTCACAACCACAGAATCGCCCACAGGAGTGGACACATGAACCCAAGGGCTCAGGAGAAATGGCCAGGAAACGAGCAAACAGAGATGATACATATGAATAAGTGGACCCTAGATCAAATAATACCGATACATCTCTACCACTGACGTAAATAATACATGTGATGACGGCATCTGAGGCTAATGCATCCGGCCTAGCCGGGAGAGCGTAGAATCTAGCTGGAGCATCGGTTGTCTGGCCTCCTCCTGACTGAGGAGTAGCTGGCTGACCTCTGCCTGTCTAGCCTCCACCTATGGATCGGCCTCTACCATTCTGCCCTCCACCTCTAGATAATTGGGTCGCTGGTGCTGGAGTCGTGGGCTGCTGCCCCTGCTGTACTGCCTTGCCCCTACGCCTAGGGCAATATCTCCTCATGTGGCCTGGATCGCCACACTCAAAACAACGTGGTGCGGCGGCCTGTTGTCCTGATGACTGTCCCTGATGGCTCGTAGATCCCATGGGAGGAGCCTGGATAGCCGGTGGACGATATGAAGTCTCCGACATAGCGCTGGAGTAGGGACCAGAAGAACCCTGAGGACCTTAATACCCACTGGTAGAACCCTGAATAGCTGGTGGGCGGTAGGAACTCTCTGGCATGGCACTAAAATAGGGGCCTGCTGGAGTACCCCGGGCGGGAGGTGGTGGTGCCGCAGATGGGGGCCTACCGGGCTGACCCCTCCTAAACTGACCTCTGCCCCTAGCTGGGGCACCTCTGAACTCTCCAAGGAATCTGGCTCTCTTGACCTGATGTATCTACTCCCTAACCCTCTGACGATAACCCTCAATACGGCGAGCAATCTCGACCACAAGCTGATACTCTTTACCCATCTCTACCTCTCGGGCCATCCCCGATCAAATACTGGGATGCAATCTGGCGACAAACCTCTGCACTCTCTCTGCATCTGTCGGAAGTATCATGAGTGCATGGTGAGATAACTTAGAAAACCTCGCCTCGTAGTCGGTCACAGACATCTGACCCTGCTCAAGGTGCTCAAACTGATACCGTAGCTCTTCCCTCTCAGAGGGTGGAATATACTTATCCAGAAACAACTGCACAAACTGACCCCAAGTAATGGGAGGAGAATCGGCGGGCCTGCCAAGAATATAAGACTGTCACCACCTGCGGGCCCTGCCCTCAAGCTGAAAAGTAGTGAAGTCAACTCCATGTGACTCCAATATCCTCATAGCATGCAGTCTGTCCCTGAACCTGTCAACAAAATCCTGAGTGTCCTCCTGACGCTCGCCTCCGAAGACTGGGGGGTGAAGTCTGGTCCATCTATCTAGTAACTTCTGCGGATCATACTTCATAACTGGCCTAAGCTGGGGTACAGCTGCAGCAATTGGCTGAACCCCCTCTGCGGGTTGGGCACCCGGAGTCTGATATACTGCTGCTGCATGAACTGGAGCCTGAGCAGTAGGGGTCTGTGCTCCCCCTCCTGCCTGCGAAGCTGCTGGGTCTGATGGAAATAACCCGCCCGAGTCATGGTGTCCATGAACCGAAGCATACGGCCCATGACCTCCTGAAATCCCGGCGCAGTCATGAAATTCGTCGGAGTAGGCAGAGCTACGGGCGCCTCACCCTGCTCCTCAGTAGCGGGATCCTCTACAGGGTCTGCTGGTGGTGCAACTGGAATAGCTCTGGGACGCCCTCGTCCCTTACCATGGGTCGGTGCCCTCCCCCAGCCTCTACCTCGGCCTCTGGCAATGGGGGGAGCAGCTCTTCCTAGGTCCGGAATGTCGGCGGTACGGGTCCTTACCATTTGTGAGAGAATAAAAGAGGAAACTTAGTACACTGACCCTTGCACGATGAAGAATGAATAAATAGTAGTCTTTCTTAACACCCTATAGCCCCTTGAAGATAAATACAAACGTCTCTGTGCTGATCTACAAGACTCTATTAGGGTTGCCCGTAACTTGTGAGACCTACGTAAACCTAGTGCTCTGATACCATGTTGTCACGACCCATTTTGCCTAAATAGGTAATGATGGCGCCTAACACCATAGTTAGGTCAGCCAACTGCGGAATTATGATTAAGTCTCTATTTTTAGTTTAACCAAATCAGATATACTAACATTTTTCAAGTAAATGAAGAAAACTAGCAAAATCATAAAGTACTGACATAGTCGTACAAATCCAAAAAAAAAATGAATATTCTCTACAGTGTGTACAAGAACCCGGTGTCACTAGCTACGGGCGTCCAGTAGAGTATACATAAAAATAAACAAAACATTGTCCTACTGTCTGAATCAGAATAGACTAAAAAGCATAAATACAGGAAAGGACTCCTTCGGTTGCTGATCGACATGAGAAAGAAGGCAGCTCACCGTAGAAGTCCCAGAAAGTGCTCACTGATATGCACCCGAGTGATGTCCGGATCCACCTGCCTCAAATCCTGTACATTTAAGTACAAAAGTGTAGCATGAGTATATAAACAACGTGTACTCAATAGGTATCCCGTCTAATCTCGAAGAAGTAGAGACAAGAGGTCGACTCGATACTTACTAAGGTCAATTAATATATATATATATATATATATAAATGTGAATATGGCATGATCAAACATGGAATTTTGCAAGTAACGGCAGGTTATAACATGTAGTATAAGTCAAGAATATTACAACATCAAGTTTATAATTTATCAAGTGAGATAATGGCAAAAACGAAGCATATATAGGTTTTTCCACAATTAACATGCGCACATAATACCGAGGCGACGACCCGAACCAACAGAAATAAATGTGCACTTGCCGAGGGTCGACGGCGCGCCTATAGATGTATTTATTCATACCGAGGCGATCGGCCCGATCCACAAATAAGAATAAAATATCAAGTTCACATGCATGACACATAAATGGTCAAAATACCAAATCAAACATAAATTAACTATAAAAAATGCTCATATCCTCCCTTTTTAAGTCTCTAGCGCATATTAGGTGTTCATGACAACAATTTAACATAAAGGATGTATTTAATAGGCATGATGTAGGTCCTAAACTACCCGGACATCTGATATAGTAGTAGCTACGCACGGGCTCTCGTCACCTAATGCGTGCATAGTCCCCGCATTTAGCAGCAAGTACTCAACACAAAATCCTAAGGGGATAATTTCCCTCTTACAAGGTTAGAAAGGAGACTCACCTCGCTTTGAAACGCGCTTTCAATCACAAGACTAGGCTCCAAGCTCAATTCGAAGCCGAACAAGCATCAACTAGTTTAAATAAGGCAAGAACTAATCAATAAATGCTCACAAGGTTTAATTCTAGCTAAGCAAGTGATTTCTCAACCTTTCCCGCAAATTTACTAAATCTTGACCCTGGGCCCACATGCCCGAATTCCGAGATTTTCGAAGAAATTATTCTCTATAACCTAAGGATTACCAATATGTAAATTTTAGTCCATTACATAACTAACTAGGTGGTTAAATCATAATATTTTTTTTACCAAAACCCTAGGTCTAGCCCTAATCCTTGATTTTTACTTGATATTTTTGGGTTAAATCTACCTAATGTTCATGTATTTAAGCTAAGAGTGTATGGGAATTACTTAACTTGTGATGTTGTGTTGAAACCCTCTCTTTGAAAGCTCCAAAATCGCCCCAAAATCGGATAAGATATGAGAGAGAAGGGTTGGAGTTCGTATTAAATGAACTCCACTAGCCCAGCGATTTTCACTTTTGCGGACACATTTCCGCACCTGCGGAGACTACTTATGCGGTCGTTTAGCCGCTTCTGCAGTTCAGGGGGGAGTTGACCAGACCGCTTCTGCGGTCGCCTGCTCGCATAGGCGGGACCGCTTCTGCGGTCCCAAGGCTGCATCTGCGATCCCCCTTCCCTTCTCCCTTTCCGCTTCTGCGGTCGAATGGCCGCTTATGCGGTCACCGCTTCTGCGGTCAAAGAGCCGCAGAAGCGGTTTTGACAGAAGCAGCAGAAGATGTTTCTTTTCAAAGTCCG
>MU692095.1:17615-34024 GCA_026770625.1 Nicotiana glauca
ATTTCTATTTTTCTTAATAATTCCAGAAAAATAATTTCACAGAAAAATTCTTTTCCTCGGGTTTTAGACCTCGGATTTCGACTCCGGGCACATGCCCGAGTCCCATATTTTTCTATGGACCCTTCGGGACCATCAAATTATGGGTCCGGATCCGTTTACCAAAAATATTGACCGAAGTCAACTTTAATCATTTTAAAGCCACATTTTGAAAATTTTCACAGAATTTAACATATAATCTTTCCGGCTACGCGCCCGGACTGCGCACGCAAATCGATGCAACTAAAAATGAGGTTTTTAAAGTCTCGGAAGCACGAAAAAAGAGAAAAATCCGGTGATGACCCTTTGGATCGTCACATATTAAGGTTAATAATATGTTGTTTGATGAGGTATGAAATCTTAATTCACTATCATTCCACCTCGGTCAGGATATCATTACTTTGATGAATAGCACTCACCCCCTTCTATACAAACAGTAAAGACGAATTCATGTTGGGTCTCACCGGCAATGTACTTTTATCTACTAACTCATGCTATCTCATTCAATCCCAAGATATCATAAGTCATGGATCTAATGATTTTTTCGATTATTTACCTGAAATTGAAAAATAAAGGTCCCTAACAAGATTAAAATATTCATGGGGCTACTCTACCATTGTAGGTTACCACTTATATTTTTACTGTGGTAATCCTTCAGTATCCATACCATACATCCTCTTGAATGTACGGATGTACGAATTTTCTGATAAAGTATTGTAATGTTTTTTTTTTTACAAATGAGGCATGTTTACAGGATCTTGTTTTTACTAATGATGCATGAGAAGTAAAATGGGAAAAAGTTAGGAGCCAAGCTTTTAATGATCTAATTGCATGCTACCTTACTTTTTTTTGGCACTTATAACTAATAATAAGGAATAGTAATATATTTAATAGTAAATACGAGCTAGCTTTTGTCGGCAATACAATTGCTAAAGCAGTAGAAGCTTATTATATCCTAGGGAAAAATGATATTCAACAATATAATACTAGCGTTTACGTGAAATGGAATCCTCGAGAGATGGGCGTTATCACACTCAATATTGATAGGGCTTTAACAAGAAACCCCAGAAAAGACTGGTACAGATGGACTTATTAGAAATTACCAAGGAGATTGAGTAATTAGATTTACGGGTAGCATCATACATGCTACTAACAGCATGACAGAACTAATAGCCCCTATTACATGGACTGCAAATTGCAAAGCTTCAAAACCTCAGGCCGTTGAAAATTAATACAAATTCAACAGAGGTAATTAAAATACTCATTCATGATATCCTTACGTATAAACCGATTGTTGTTAATAAATACATGCACTTGATGGAGGAGATGGAAAACCCGCTGATTACTCACACCTTTGGGGAGCAGAATTATAACATATGCTTTAGCAAAGGAAGGCGCAAAGAAACAACTTTTTGATAAGCCAACTATTTTTATAGTTCCTCCAATATATTGCCACAATTGTTTGGGTAGATATTTTAGAAACTTCTTTTGAAAACGGAAAACCCTAACCAAATTGTGTAATAGTAACCTAGAAGGAAATACACTGCCTCGTACGAGCATAAATGCTCCACAATCTATAATTTTAACCATACTACATGAAATTAGTGAGTTAGGTACTTTATTCAAAACATCCGAATTAATTTTCCTACTCCTTGATAAATAAACAAAATTGTCATTTTACTCCTAAGCGAAGAAACATGTTGCAGAGGGTTGTACAAAGGAAACCGACAAACCGCACCAACTCGATAATTCGAGTCAAACCGAGAAAAAAAACCCGACTATGGTTTGGTTTGATTTGGTTTGGTGTGGGAAAAAAAAACCCGACCATAATTGGTTTGGTTTGGTTTTAACTAAAGAAAGTCAAACCGAAACCAAACCAACCCGACATTACATATATAGAAATTTTAGATATATTTTATATATAAATATACATATTGTGATGTAATTTATAAATATTTCTTAAATTTTTTCATAATTTTATCTTTTAAAGTATTATTTCAAGGCTGGACTTAGAATTTTTGAATGTTCCAATAAGTTTTATAGCAATTAACATTAGTAAACTAAATAACGCTAACAAAAGCCTAAATCAATATCAAATCAATATTAATGCTAACAAAAGACATTCAATTAAATACTATGAACGAGAATGTATTGAATATTTATATTTTGTTTTGCAATAATTTAGGTAAAAATGCATAACCTATTTTTATTTTTTCTTTAGCGTTTAGTCATGTGATTAATACTCCCTTATTAGTCTACTTATTTTATCATAACTTATTACTTTCAGATTATGTTTATTTTTATTATGGTTTTTTAATTAGCAATATTTTATATTACATAATTTTGTTGTCTTTATTGTTGCATATTTTAGGATAATGCCATGACACATCTATTTTGTATTATTTTCTTGGAAAATGCTTTATATAGCTGTATCTTACTGGGATTAAAAAATATTTTGAGCATAATTTATATGTTTTGTTCTACGAAGATTTTACCGAAAAAACTCCGAAAAATCCGAATAACCCGAGAAAACCCGAGAGTGAAAAACCCGAGTTTTATTGGTTTGGTTTGGTCTTTAGATTTAATAACCCGATACAATTGGTTTGGTTTGGTAATTGTAAAATCCGAACCAACCCGACCTATGTACACCCATATATATATATATATTAAAAATTAAATTAAATTTAAGAAAGTTTTTCTCCATTTCGGTTAAGTAGTTAAACCAAAATTCACTATAAGAGCCTGTTTGGAAAATCACATTGAAATTTGATTTGAGTGTAATTACACAGTGTAATTAAATACCAGATATATTATCATTTATACTTATAAAATCTTATATTATATTAATTTTTAGTTTTGATAATTATTTAATTTAAAATTTAATCTAACCGTGTAATTATACTTGTGCAATCAAACAGTAAACTTATAATTACACTGTAATTATACGACAAATAAATAGACTGTCGTAATTATATAACTGTATAATTACTAGACTGTATAAGTACTATCTAGTAATTACACTAATTTTAATTACAACATGTATTTCCAAATAGACTCTAAATATCACCGTGACAGGATTATATAAATTCACCTTATCATTTTTGTATAGGAGCATTTGTTTTCTGAGAGATAAAGTGAATATATAATAATAAGAGAGAAAAAGTAAAGTGACAAATCTTCATATTTTTTTGTTTGCCACAAATCTCCGTTTCCGCCGATCTTTTCAAAGCTCAATCCCAAAAAAGCGTCACCATTTACCAGCCTTCCATCCTTCAAAGATCCGATCAGATCTCTTTCTCTCTCTCTCTCTACACTTCTCGCGCTGCTATTTTCTTTCTCTCACTACCTGTACCTACATATTGTGTATCTTTTGTATTATGCTACTTCATTCTTGAATAAAAAAAATCCATTGGATTTTCTCAACTGTGTAATCTGTGTAATTTCTTGTGTAAAAGGAGTGGTCTTGGTGTAATAGGGGTTTTTTAGGAGGAAATTGTTGGATCGTGAGCTAGGGTTTGTGAATTTCACAAATTGATAAAATTTGGAGTTTTATTTGTTTTTTTGGTGTGTTGTGAGTGTGTGTATGAGGATTTGGTGTTGTTTTTGCTTCGGTGAAGAAGAAGAAGATAATAACAAGGGTTACAAGAAGAGTATGAGGGACCCGATTTTGGGAAATAACGGCGAGGAATCGCCGGATGAAACCCCGGCATTTGACTGGAGGGCGATTTTTGAAGGCGTTGATGTTGGCGGCGCCGGCGCGTCGAGGCCACGCGCGGATAATGTTGGTGTCCGGAGAAATGAGGAGATTGATTTTGATATCAACTGGTTACTCAGTGACGTGGAGGCGAGGAATGGGAATTACAGTGGTGAGAGAATGTTGAATGTTAATTTGAATTTAGGGTTGAGTGAAGAGGCTTCTTCGTCCTCAACAGCGCAGAAAGAGGATCCTGATCGTGATTCCTGTAGTAAAAGGCCCAAAGTTAACTCCTTTTCACTGTAAGACCTGCTTCTGCGCCTTCATTTGTTGTCTTTTGTTATTATTTTTGTTTGAATTAGTCAAATTATTGAATATTGGAGTGAAATCGGCCAAAATAGAGAATGAATGACTTCTTGGCGTAGTTGTTGCTATAGGGCCAGCTCGATAATTGCTGACACTCAAGAGTCCCTCAGTTGCACGCATTTGGGTTGTTATATACAGTTGTAATTAAAGTCAAGCCTGTTTCAACTTTCGAGTTCACTGACTTATGGAGAAGGTACATTTTAGCATAGATGTTCTAGGAGAAAGAATATAACACTATAGAAATTTTTTAAAAACATTTTACTTAATATTTGGTAGAATTATTTCTAAAGCTACTTATTTTATGGAATTTCAAAATGCAAAGTAAAATTTAGCTCTTTAATTTGATAATAGACAAATTGTCATTTGAAGTGAGGCCTAAATTCAGACGTAAAGCTAAAAAAAATGAGCTTGTGATAACATGATTTTTTGCCACACTATTATTAAGTATTTTCCAATTATTCGAAGTCAGTGTTATCATTTCGTCAAAAAAAAAATACTCAAAGAAGTGCTTTTTCACTCAAAGCTCTTATTTCTGCTGCATTCCTTGATGATGCCAAGTGAGCTAACATGCCTTTAGGTTTAAAAAAGGTCATTTTACAATTTTATATTTTTCTGTGTTAGCGGGGTTTGTGGGAGCGATCATTTGTGGTCATCACAGTTTTTTGTGCTAACTTAAAGGGAAGTCTAACAAGCTTCTTATATCATAGCGAGTTATGTTACACGAGTCCTTGGTCAAAACCTTGAGTATAAACTTAATCTGAAATAAGTATTTCTAAATTTGAGGTTCTTTTGAATTTTCGTTTAGCAAGTATATCTGACACGGACCTCATTAATGAAGGCTAAAAGATTGTTACATCCTGAAGTTGGTACCCGGTTTTTATATTAGCTTATGTGCTCATTTTGAAATAAAGAGATGTAAATTTTGCCATTAGTGATCTCCCCGTTTTTTGTGTTTGGGGATAGTTTCAATGGAAGTGGCTGAGCCAAAATACAATTTGGATGACTGGTTTGAACTTTGAAACAAATTTGTAGCTTTGCTTGTATAAAGACTGGTTTATTGGTATTCTTGCAGGGATTGGGACAACCACTTGTTGCAGGAGACGAGTTACCTTTGTCCTATGAACGAGGGTGGTGGAGATGTGAGTTTGTCCAACTTTCTTGATGCTATAGATGATAAGGGGAAAGATATTGGCATCTCAAAAATGGAGGATTTAGATGTGCGGATGGATCTTACTGATGACTTGTTGCATATGGTATTTACTAGTTGCCTGGCATCTGTTCCGTCCGAGTTGCTTAAACAATTGTTTATTACCACTAAGTTTCTGATTAAGGAATATACGTCCCATGTGCTGCTAGGTATTCTCTTTCTTGGACCATATTGATCTCTGTCGAGCTGCAAGTGTTTGTAGGCAGTGGAGAGCAGCTAGCTCTCATGAAGATTTTTGGCGGTATCTCAATTTTGAGAACAAGCAGATTTCCTCTGATCAATGTGAGTATCTTTTACCCTGGTAATTAATGCTGACATGCTGTTCTTTTTTCCCCCAACGGTTTGATTCATGTTATCATGAAACTGTATGCACAAATATAATTTGATTATTCTGGCTCAAGCAATTATAGAAATTTTAACCATCTTCATCATACTTGGGATTGAGGACTGAAACTCTGAAGATAAAGTTGCTGTATGGTGATACAGAGAAAACCAGATCATACTTTAACCTGGGCCTGAAAACTCCCTCGTCTCTTAGATGATCTTGAGCAATTGATTATTTGGTTTGATTCTTGGCAAGAAAAAATGCAAGAGATTGGGAGATATGTTTGTGTCTTACATTACCCATAAACCTGACCATGCATCTGAATATTAAGATCAGCAGATGTTGGAACTTTCATTACTTCAGATTTTAGTCTTCGTTGATTGAAAAGGGCAGGCAGAACTTATTAATACCTAACCAAAAAGCTGATGCGTCCTTAGCTGGTTAATAGAGCTCAGCGCTGGAATAAGAGATTGCCAAATATTAGCAATTAATAGAATAAGGGTTTCCTTCCAGGTGGGTTATGAATGACATTCTGTAATGTGCTGTGAGAAGTGAGAGAACATGTCTAGTTGAGTGATTACCCTCTTATTTTGTTTATGTAATTTATTCTGTTAGGAAGTTGTTCTCAGTTGAAAACTTGAAGTAAGCAACTTTGCACACTGCTAAGATACCTTTACATCAAATTGTGTTTCAATCAATAACAGCTTCTTGCTATCTGTATGCTTACACAAGATATAGTTTGTGGTTGTTTCTTTCACTTATCAAAAAGAGTTGATGACTATTTTGATGACAGTTGAGGATATGTGTCGACGATACCCAAATGCAACAGCTGTTAATTTATATGGAACTCTTAATATTCACCCACTAGCAATGAAAGCGGTTTCCTCATTAAGGTAATTGGTTTTTATGTTGTTGGCACTACTTTATGGATCACCGTAAGTGACTAATCTGATACATCTCATTGTTTCCAGAAATCTTGAAGCTCTGACTTTGGGTAGAGGTCAGCTGGGAGAAACTTTTTTCCAGGCCTTAACGGACTGCCATATGTTGAAGAGCTTGACTGTTAATGATGCTACTCTTGGAAATGGTATTCAGGAGATACCTATTTATCATGACAGATTGCGTCTTCTGCAGCTCGTGAAGTGTCGTGTGCTTCGAGTTTCTGTCAGGTAAAATGTTAATAGACTGTGTTATACTATCAATGTAGTTGGTGGCGAGTTGTGCTTAACTGTTATTCTTACAGGTGTCCGCAGCTTGAAACGTTGTCACTCAAGCGCAGTAGCATGCCACATGCCGTGCTTAATTGCCCACTTTTACATGACCTTGATATAGCTTCATGTCACAAGCTTTCAGATGCCGCTATTCGTTCAGCAGCAACAGCGTGCCCTCTTTTAGAGTCTTTGGATATGTCAAATTGTTCATGTGTTAGTGATGAAACACTGCGAGAAATAGCTCAAACTTGTGCAAGTCTTCGAGTTCTGGATGCTTCATATTGCCCCAACATTTCTCTTGAGGTCGGTTCTGATGTTCATTAAATTTATGGAGTACCTGAAATTGACGTAGTTGGTTTATGCTGACACTTGTTCCTTGTTTAAGTCTGTGAGGCTGGTTATGTTGACCGTTCTCAAGCTTCACAGTTGTGAGGGCATAACATCAGCTTCCATGGCTGCCATAGCCCATAGCTATATGTTAGAGGTTTGAGTCTTTCCTCACACTTTCCATACTGGTAACCATGCTGTGTTCAGGACTCCTTAAACCTCATATGTGAATTTCACTGCTTTTCAGGTTCTAGAGCTTGATAATTGCAGTTTATTAACGTCAGTGTCCTTGGATCTTCCTCGCCTTCAGAACATCAGACTCGTACATTGTCGCAAGTATGATAATATCTTTGTTTTTTCCATGTCCAGTGTCAGGAATTTTTTTTCTCCAAGCCTTAATTTCTGTCACTCTTTTGGGCACTAACTTTCTGTTTAAATTGAGACAGGTTTATTGACCTCAACTTGCATAGTGGCATGTTATCATCAATTACTGTTTCTAATTGCCCACTGCTCCAACGAATCAATATAACTTCAAGTGCACTCAAAGTAAGTCTCTTCCTAGATATTTTATCTTAGCACTTTAATTTATTGACTTACATTATTCATGGGATAATGGTTCTCTCCTTTATCTTTCCACAGAAATTAGTTTTGCAGAAGCAAGAAAGCTTGACAACAATTACATTGCAGTGCCCGAATTTGCTAGAAGTAGACCTTACTGAATGCGAATCGCTCACCAATTCTATCTGTGAAGTTTTCAGTGATGGTGGTGGCTGTCCTGTGCTTAAATCCTTAATTCTAGATAATTGCGAGGTTAGTAATTTTAGTTCTTCGTTTTAAACTTGTGCATGCTTGGTTGTTAACTAGAGGAGGTGTTACTGAACATGATTTTCTACATCTGTTACCAACATACATGTATCTCTACTTAGTTTTGCTTGACAATGAAAGGCGGTTTAACAAAATCTTGGCCGCTGATTTTTATGCACATATTGATGTACTCTCAAGATGTTGTACCTCTCAAGCACAAAGAAGAGAATAAAACAAAAGCACTCTGCCAAATTGTTTAACAAAACTAGCGAAATCATTTTTCAAACTCACGTGAGAAGAATGTAAGATGAAAGAGCTTAACCACTCGTTCCTCAATCCTGCAAGATTACAAGAAGCTTTAAATACAGAAAGAAGAGTGAAATAAAAGATAAATCACGTTTTTGAAGCAAGAGATTTGAAAAACTAATCACCAATGTTTATTTTCAGCATATTGAGCCCTTTAAATTGGCCTTACAATGGGTAAAATTGAAGAGGTTAAGGAGAACTAATCCTAATTAAACTAGAATAACAATAAGGTTAAGAAAAACATATCCCAACTAAAATAGGTAAAACAATTCTTGTAGGAATGGAATACTAACTAACAATCCTACTTGGCTAGAACTACAAATCTAATACTACTAAAACAAGAATCAAATTACTAGGAAACAAGAAATAGAAAATCGTAATGTTTAAGGAAAAGAAATCCCGATTCTTGTACTTCTTGAATTTCTTGGATTCTTGGCCTTTCTTGATCTTGCATCACACATATTGTTAAATGAGAGCTTACCTTCGTCCTCACCTTTGTGACTTTGTCAATGTAGTGATGGTCCTGTAATCATATAGTACCATTTTATTCTTTTCTTAAGAAACGTAGGAATTAATAACATGCATATTTTCCAAGTATATAAATTCAGTACTGAAAATTCCAACAATTGATTAGCAGTATTTTTAATGAGTAATCATAAAGATGATACTCGTGTCTCTTGAATGTTTATATCCATTTGAATCATGTCAGAAACAATAGAAAATCTAAGTGTACTGATTGTTGTGTCATCTGGTTGTGCTTTATACAATTTGTCTTGTTTGCAATAACTCACCAAAGTTGGGCAGCCTCGTGCACTAAGCTCCCGCTATGCAGGGGGTTTGTAGAAGGACTGGACCATAGTGGGTCTATCAGAAAAAGAATTAACACTTGAAACCCCCAACTCACAAAAAAAAAGGGGGGGGGGAGTGTATTTCAGCTTAACCCCCTCCAGTAAAAAAGGGGAGCGAGAGGGAGGAAAGGAGAGATTCTGCGGTTTTAGTATGGGTTCCAGTAAACATGAACATTCCCATCTAAAGGAAAGGATAAAATAAAGGGCTCAGAGAAAAGTATAGCGAGTCAAGTAAATGTGGACCCCACACCCACACCCACACCCACCCACACCACACACACACAAAAAAAAAAACCCAACCCCACGCCGATAGAAGTTGGTTGCTTTGTTGGAGGTTTTAAAGTTATGAATCAATTAAAGCTATAATTGAGGCTCAAGAAAACCAATTTCTAGAGGAGAGTTTATTAAGCTATCCTGGATTGGCCACATGAAAGCATTCATACGTTTTTTAATTACGTCTAATGAAATGCTTTGAGATCTTTTCTTTCCCCCTCGGTCCCTCGATATGTCTCTAAACTCCTAACATAATGCAGCATTCAACTTCTCTGTGCTCTTTTTTCTTTCTTTTGGCTACCAACTATTTGGAAAAGTTTTTTTTTTTTTTTTTTTTATATTGGAAGAAAATAATGATATATTTTTGCCTATTCAATTTCACCTTTTCCTTTTTCTTTTTGAAAAACTTGTATGCATTATTACGGTCTAAATCTAATTGTTGTTCTCCCTTTGTTCAGAGCTTGACAGCTGTGGCTTTCTGCAGCAATTCTTTGGTTTCTCTCTCACTTGCTGGTTGCCGTGCTTTAATTTCTCTTCAACTCAGGTGCTCTTATCTTGAGCAAGTATCTTTAGATGGTTGTGATCATCTTGAAATAGCATCTTTTTCCCCAGTAAGTGACCATAGGCTTCTTTTTAGCCTCAATATCATTTGTTCTTTTGTTTTGTGTCCTCTTTGGGTTTGAAATGGAGTTGTATGTTTACCTTAAAGTTTTATGATTTTTACTATGCTTTTTTATTTCTATTTCCTACCAAGAAGTTGATGAATGCATTTTCGTATTGCAGGTTGGTCTTCGGTCACTTAATCTCGGTATATGCCCCAAAATGAGTGTGCTCAATATCGAAGCTCCACAAATGGCTTCACTTGAGCTGAAGGGCTGTGGTGTGCTATCTGAAGCATCCATTAATTGCCCTCTCTTGACCTCTTTTGATGCTTCATTCTGCAGGTTGCTTACTTTGTTTCACCTATCACACATGTATATTTTTGTTCAGTTTTTTTCACGTCTGATTAATGTCTTTCCATATATGCAGCCAACTCAAGGATGACTGTTTATCTGCCACGACCTCATCATGCCCCCTTATCGAGTCATTAGTACTAATGTCGTGTCCATCTGTTGGCTGTGATGGACTGCTCTCTTTGCATTCCCTCCCAAACTTGACCTACCTTGATCTATCCTACACGTTTTTGGTTAACTTGCAGCCTGTTTATGAATCATGCTTGCGATTAAAGGTAACTTCTTCCATCTAAGTATTATCACTTTCTCCATCACAGTGCTTAGTTTAGATGAACTTGATATGACATGCTCGATTTTTGTTGAAAAAAGTATTGCCTATTTATTCGTCTTGTAGATTTAAAGGCCGCTTTCCTATCCCTTTTCTTTATGGGTGTCAAATGGATTGGTTGGGTTAAGTTTGGGAAGGTCAAATACCTACTACAAAATTTACTCATGTCACAATGCGATGAACACTGGGTCATAAGCCAATCCTACTTTACTCAGTCTCCCCGTTTCCTTTTTCTATATGTCTTTTCCCTTTTTTTCAATTGCGGTAAAAGCTGAACGCATGGATGCAAGTAACAATATGCAAATCAGTTCTGAATGATCAAATAGGTCACTTCAGCGAAACTGATTCTATTATGACAATAAGAACTTAAGGATGCAAGTAACAATATGCAAATCAGTTCTGAATGATCAAATAGGTCACTTCAGCGAAACTGATTCTCTTATGACAATAAGAACTAAATTGCTGTCTCTTTGGCCATGTATTTTAGAAACTACAAGCATTCTTTTTATCTTAAACGAGTACTTCTTGGAAGTTAAAGGTGGTGACAAACTTCTAGGAAAAAAAATTGATTTTTAGTACTAGAAGTTCTTTTTCTGCTGTGGCGAAGCTTCAAATTTGAAGCTTCTCATTAACTAGAAGCAGAAGCAAAAGCTTAATTTTTCAGGACAAGATAACAACAACAACGAACCCAGTGTATTCCCATAAATGGGGTCTTGGAGGACAACATACTCTTATAAAAAAATTATTTACCAATTACCAAATTATTCCCACAGTACTAACAACCGAATCCAATTATTAACCGAAAAAACACCTGTTTTCGAAGTGAAAATTTAGCTTTGTACAAAGAATTTGAAGTAAAATAAGCCAATGCATTATTTCTAGCATAAGTACAAGTGATAGAAGAGATAAAGTAACGCCAGTAGATAAAAAGTTGACAACCATGGATACGAGGAAACTGCAAAAAAGGAAGAAAAGCAGTTCGGGAAAGGCAAAAATGAGTCTTTAGAGAGCAAATGAAGAACTCAAAAACTGAAAAAGAAAATGAAGAATCATAACTGTAACCAGACCTATGGTATCTGTCTAAACTCCCATTTTGTAAAGTAAATGTTCTTAAAGCTGTCTGAATAAACAACTCCCGAAAAAGACCTAGCTTATCCAAGGCATATTGCCTTCTAGAAAGCTAGAAAATAACTAGAAGGCAAGCTTTGCTTTTAGCTTTTACCTGCAATTTGGAGCTGGAACAGCTGAAATTGTAAAGAGCAAGCAGAAAACTAGCAATTTCCGTTTTGCAACTGAGAGAAGACTACTTGGAAGGCAAGGGAAAGAGTAATAGTCAAAAACTTGAGAAAATTTGAGATTGAATGTTGTAGGGCTTCTAAAATTTAAGATTATCTTAGCCGTATTAACTGGGAGAGAGAGGGAGTGTGTGTGAGAAAGTGAGTGAGTGGACATGTAAAGAAGGGAGTGGACTATGGTATGACGCCATTCAAGGAATGATAATGCTGTCTTGTCCTCAAATAGTTATATGCTTGAAGAATCAATACCCATTCTTTGGGTTATTTATTAACTTGTTTGTTGAAGGTTACAAATTATAGGCCAGAATCGCCACCTTAACATTCTTTCGGTAGTCTTCCTCCTTTTTGGACCGTTAAAGATGGCCGGCCTGGAATCTCGAAGTTTAGCTTCGTGGTCTGGTTATGCATTGTATCATCCCTCTTTTATTTTTGTGTAGTCAGATCTGAATATTCTCTAATGCATTCAATTAGGATAAAAGGTTTGTCATTGTCTGATGCCCCAACTTGTTTCACTGCAAGGACTTGAGTTCCTTGTACAGTCAGACCTCTCTATAACATCCCTATAATAACAACCATTCATTATGTAAGCTGTGAGAATGAACGGGAGAAAATATTATTATTGATTAATTGACAATGCTACAATGAGCCCTATATATACACACATAACATATCATACTCCTAATACACATTGGATTAGGGTTATTTACTCCTATTTACACGACTATTCTAACACCCCCCTCAAGCTGGTGCATATAAATCATATGTACCGAGCTTGTTACATATGTAGTTAATACGAAGACCAGTGAGGGACTTGGTGAAAATATCTGCAAGCTGATCATTCGACTTCACAAACTTTGTAGCAATATCTCCCGAGAGTATCTTTTTCTCTAACAAAGTGAGTGTCAATCTCAATGTGTTTAGTTCTCTCATGGAACACTGGATTTGACGCAATATGAAGAGCAGCTTGATTATCACACACATGTCCCATCTGACTAATCTCACCAAATTTCAACTCCTTGAGCAACTGTTTGATCCAAATTAGCTCACATCTCGCCATAGCCATCGCTCGATATTCTGCTTCTGCACTAGACCGAGCAATCACATTCTGTTTCTTGCTCTTCCAGGACACCGAATTTCCTCCTACTAAGACACAATATCAAGACGTGGAACGTCTATCAGAAGGTGATCCTGCCCAATCAGCATCTGAGTATCCAACGATCTGCTCATGGCCTCGATCCTCANACAGAAAAGGAAATGTCAGGTTCCCCCTGTCTTGGCAGGCGTTTAGAATTCGGATCCAACGGAGTGTCAACAGGTCTACAACCTGTCATTCCTGTCTCCTCAAGAATATCTAAGGCATACTTTCGTTGTGAGATCACAATACCTGAGCTAGACTGAGCGACCTCAATACCTAGAAAATACTTTAGTTCGCCCAGATCCTTAGTCTGAAAGTGTTGAAAGAGATGTTGCTTCAGTTTAGTAATACCATCCTGGTTATTGCCGGTAATAACAATGTTGTCACATAGACCACCAGATAAATACAGAGACTCGAAGCAGAATGCCGATAGAATACAGAGTGATCAGCTTCACTCCGAATCATGCCAAATTCCTGGATAACTGTGCTGAACTTACCAAACCAGGTTCGAGGAGACTGCTTTAGACCATAAAGTGATCGGCGCAAGCGACATACAAGGCCACGAGACTCCCCTTGAGCAACAAACCCAGGTGGTTGCTCCATATAAACTTCATCCTCAAGGTCATCGTGTAAAAAAGCATTCTTAATGTCCAGCTGATAGAGGGGCCAATGGCGAACATCAGCCATGGATAGAAAAAGGCGGACTGATGCTATCTTAGCCACGGGAGAGAAGGTATCACTATAATCGAGCCCAAATATCTGAGTATATCCCTTGGCAACAAGACGGGCCTTAAGACGATCAACCGTACCATTCGGACCAACCTTGACTGCATACACCCATTTACAACCAACAGTAGATTTACCTGAAGGAAGAGGGACGAGCTCCCAAGTGCCACTCGTATGTAAAGCAGATATCTCGTCAATCATAGCCTGTCGCCGTCCTGGATGAGACAATGCTTCACCTATAGACTTAAGGATGGAAACAGAGGACAAAGAAGATTGAAAAGCATAATAGGGTGATGACAAACGATGATAACTCAAACCACATAATGGGGATTAGGATTAAGGGTGGTCCGTATACCTTTCCGAAGTGCAATCGGTGTACTAGGAAGAGACAAGTCCGCAGTATGAGCAGGGTCAGGTGCCTGACGTGAATCAGCTGGGCCTAATGCTGGGTGCGGACGACGATGATATGTCAAAAGTGGTGTTCCTGTGGCAGGGAGTCTAGGAGGAGCCACACTAGACTCCTCAACGGTTGGAATGGGTACGACTTCTGTAGCGGAAGGTGAAGGAAGAGCTATAGTAGACTCGTGTAAGACTTCTGTGGCGGAAGGTGAAGGAGGAGCTATAGTAGACTCTTTAAAGGTCGGTATAGGTAAGATCTCAAATATATCAAGGTGGTCAGAATGGTCAGAAGAGGTAAAGAAAGGTTTAGACTCGAAAAATGTGACGTCAGAGGACATAAAAGTACCTACGAAGATCAGGTGAGTAACAACGACATCCCTCCTAAACACGAGAATAACCAAGAAAGACACATTTGAGAGCACGAGGAGCTAACTTATCTTTCCCAGGGGCTAAGCTATGAACGAAACAAGTGCTCCCAAAAAACACGAGGCGGAACAGAGTATAAGGGTGATTGGGGAAACAATAATGCATATGGTATCTGATTCTGGATGGGAGAGGAAGGCATCCGATTAACTAAATAACAAACTGTGAGAACTGCATCGCCCCAAAAACGCAGCGGAACATGAGATTCAATGAGAAATGTACAAGCAGTCTCAATGATGTGCCTATTCTTTCTCTCTGCAACCCTATTTTGCTGAGGGGTACAAGGATAAGAGGTTTGATGAATAATTCCTTGAGAAGTCATAAACTGCTGAAATTGAGAGGATAAATATTCTAAAGCATTATCACTGCAAAAAGTGCGAATAGAAACACCAAATTGATTTTTAATTTCAGCACAAAAATTCTGGAATATAGAAAACAACCCAGAACGATCTTTCATTAAGAAAATCCAAGTACATCTTGAATGATCATCAATGAAACTAACAAAATATCCCAAGGTTGAACTGACTCTACTAGGACCCCATATATCAGAATGAACTAAAGAAAAAACAGACTCTGCATGACTCTCAATGCTACGAGGAAAGGAGGCTCGGGTATGTTTCCCGAGTTGACATGACTCACTCTAATGTGGATAAACTAGACAAACTAGGCACCATCTTCTGAAGCTTGGATAAGCTTGGATGTCCTAAACGTCTGTGAAATAGGTCCGGAGGATCTGTAACTAGACATGCCTTGGAGGATTTTAGTGAGTTAAGGTAGTAAAGGCCTTCTGATTCAAGTCTTGTTCCAATCGTCTGCCCCGTAGTGCGGTCCTGCATATTAAAGGAATCATCAATAAAATATATACCACAATGGAGGGCACGAGTCAAACAACTAACAGATGCAAGATTAAAAAGACAACCAGGGACATAGAGAACGGAATCTAGAGTGACAGAGGGTAGGGGATTCGCTTGTCCAACTCCTTTTGCTTTGACTTGAGACCCATTGGCTAAAGTAACAGTGGGAAGAGACTGTGAATACGCAATATCTGACAAAAGTGATTTATTACCAGAGATATGATCAGAAGCGGCTGAGTCCACAACCCATTGTTCAAGAGTACTAGACTGGGAAACACAGGCAAAAAAATTATCAGCAACAGAAACTACTTGTGGAGGTGTCTGCTTACTTGCTCGATATTGAAGGAACTCATTATACTCCCCTTCAGATAAAGAAAATCCCTTGGTTACCTGTAGTCTCAGTCTGAGCAACATAAGCATTATTGGGTGGGCGACCATGTAAAGAATAGCACACGTCACGAGTGTGTCCAAGTTTATGACAATAAGAGCACTTGGGTCTAGATCTTCCAAAACGACCTCCTTCTCGTCTATTCTCCATAGTATGAGATGCCAGATTGTCCACTGACTGGGATACGAGGACATATGAGTCAAGTGTCTGTGATGAGCTCACTGGGTGACTTGGTGCTGCAGCAAGGCGAAGTAATCGAGAGAATAATTCATCAACTGTGGGGATAGTCGGACTAGCCAAAATCTGGTCACGTACTGAATCAAGGTCATTAGGGAGTCCATCTAGTGTAAGAACTAGAAACATCTTCTGTCGTTGCTCTTGTTGCTTTTCAATACTAGTAGAAACTGGCATCAATGTCTCAAATTCTTCCATGACTGCCTGTACTTGTCCCAAGTAAGTAGACATATCCAATTCCTGTTTCTTCAAGCTTGTCATTCGCGATATTACATCA
>MU692095.1:40692-52748 GCA_026770625.1 Nicotiana glauca
GGGGGGGGGGGGGGGGGGGGGGGGGGGGGTGTCGGGGTCGGATATGAGCAGGTCAAAAAAGGGTAATTTGAAAAATGGACAAATTATTTGACCCGACCCGTATTTGATCCATATTATCCCTGACTTCTTAAATATAATCACTTATGAGAGAATTCCTACTCTTCCAAACTTAGGAATTCCATTTTGAGGTTTTACAGATGTAAAAGTCAAACACATTAGTTATCCATTTGGTTAACCATTTTCTAAGTGGATAATATGGTTATTTATCCATATTCGACCCGTTTTTAAATGGTTCATTATCCAACCTATTTTTTGTTGGATAATATGGGTCGATAACCGTTTTCTTTTAACCATCCCAGGAATCTTATTGTACTTTCTCTTATTTTACTTCTATAAGTGACACATTTCAGGCTTCCCTTTCCTTTTACCTTTACATATCACTTTTTGGTGCCCGTGAAATCAACTGCTATTCTTTCTGTAGTGTCTAAACAGTTCCTGGTTACCTGAAACATTTTGTGATGCAATTGTGCTGCCGAGGTGTTCCTGACTCTTGTTTTGTTGCTGTATAGTCTTGCAACATTGACGAGGAAGCTGTTGAAGCTGCAATTTCACGATGTACCATGCTTGAGACACTGGACGTACGCTTTTGTCCCAAGGTAAGTGATATTTTTGGATGCTAGGAATATGCCCCATATTGGTTTATTATATGCTCATGGTCGTTTTGCCACTTTTAACAGATTTGCCCACCGAGCATGGGGAGGTTACGTGCTGCATGTCCCAGCTTAAAACGCATCTTTAGCAGCTTAGTCCCATCGTGAGGCGATGAAATATTGGATATGTTTGTGTTGACGGGTAATTCAGCGACATGTATAACTACAGAGGTTTATATTTTATGTATAGTTAACTATTTATATTATTGTGGTTGCTGAATGCACAACGAGCTGTAAACATACGAAATTCATATATTTTTGGCATTGGCTTTCGCATTGTATGTTTTGGTTAACGCAACAAATGCAACTTCAGTGCCAGCAGAAGGAAAGAGAAAAAGGTTATAAATAAATGTAAAACTTGTTATGGCGGTATGGATGAAGTATGAATTGACTAATAGTAGTCGTACGCAAGCGCTCTTTAGGTCGCACTTGTTTGAAAAAAATTAAAATGTTAGTGGTTCTTGCAAAAAGTGAGTTTCAGCTGGTTTCTGCAGAAATGAGAACTAAACTAATTTTTTTTTTCAGAATAGGGTCGTATTTGCCTCCCTATTTTCACATCTAAAATTATGGTGAATATCACCTACAAAGGGACTGAAATATACTGGATATTACTCCACTATAAAATAGTTTGTATAATTGTATATCATTAAAGTAAGTTAAGACCCTCTAAACAATGATATTTTTCACCGGAGTAACAATGAAAATTCTAATTTGGGGGTGGCGGGTATTGTTAAATGATTATTAAACGAAGGACATTTGAATATCCTGTGATGCACCAAATCGCCCTGGGATGCCTGAGATTTGGGTTGTGTTCAAATCAAATGAAACACTGCATATTCTTCTATTACTGCAGTATATCATGAACAAATGAGAATAAATTAATATTCCAGAATATAAAACTGCAGTTGGCTACAAATAAAACTGCAATTGGCTACAAATTAATATTCCACAATATTCCAATAACACCCACTCAAAAAGAAAACAAAAATTTGATATATTTTTGGCTACAAATAGCTTGTTGGCTAGTCTTCGTAGCATTTGGCTAATATTAGTAATATTTTATGAATTGACTAATTTTTTGTACTAATCTACTTTTGGGCTAACACAACGGGTAGTTTCTCTAATTTTAACAAGGCTAACTCGTAAAAATAGCACGGTATAACCAGTTTTTGGACTGGTCAATAAAAAATAGCCGGCGTTTACCAAGTCAATGAAAAATAGCCACCGTTTTGCTGCAATAGAGACCGGTCCAACATAATATACTGGAGTTCAGTGCACTTGTATATGAACTCCAGCATATTATGCTGGCGGTATACTTTGCTGGCTCCAGTATAATATACCGGAGACTGGAGCATTCGTGCTCCAAACTCCAGTATATTATACTGGACCATTATACTTGCTGGAACTCCAGTATATTATGCTGGAGTTCTCGTGTACTTATGGTGGAACTTCATCATATTATGCTGGAGTTCCAGCATACTATCCTGGAACTCCAGTGTAATATGCTGGAGTTCAAGTATAATTATGCTGGAACTCCAGCATAATTTACTGGAGTATTTTTCGGATTTTGAACAGTGTTTTCGCTCAGATTTATCTTTAAATAAAAAATGACTAAATTTCGATTACTTTTGAAATTGAACTATTTTTGAACGACCAGTTGTAAATCTGGCTATTTTTAAATTTCTCACGGCTAGCTCCTCATCTGGCCCAAGCTTATTTTACTGAGACCCAAGTCCTTAAACTACTTAAATATAGAGAACTTACGAAATTGGGTTCAATATGCTGGAGTCCCTGTATGAAGATGAAAGCTTCAGGGATATGGAAAACCACATAGAAGTGGAAGAAGAAGATGATGCTGATAATACATGAGGAAGCAGATAACTACGAAGATGCTTTGACTAACATCGAAGGGTATGGCGGGTACAATTGGAGGATTCAGGGGCCAGAGGAGACATGCATCTTTGTAACAGCACAACAGGGACACACATTGGGGCTTGTGGAGGAAGTTGAACCTCCAAAAATACAGTCGATGGAGGGGGAAATAGAGGGTGAACTGGACGCATTCTTACGGGTACACCATATTGTAATCAAACCACATCAAAATTGCATTGGCAAAAAATAATGCAATTAAAAAATTAATTATGTTTTCACTGAATTTAAAATGGTATTCTTTAATAGATCTATATAAAGTCAACGTCAAACAAAAGGTGAAGGCCGTTGACGTTCCCATTCAGAAGGTGAAGGGGATATTGTTTCCCAAGATAAAGTGAAATTTACTCTATTTTTTATATATAGATATCATACAAAAATGAAAGAAAGAGCAAGTACAGCAGTTGGGATGAACCGGAAATATGAGCATGGACACCACCTTGACTTATGATTCTAATATACAGCTAATAAGTTCCAATTAATGTGAAGCATCAAATGAACTGCATTGTGAATATTAAATAGCTTAAAATCAATTTAATTAATTTAAAAAAAAAAGAAGCAATATTTTGTTTGTCCGTAGAAAGAAGAAAAGCTGAGGCTGGGAGTTAGAACTTAGAAGTAGCCACCAGAATAGAGCTGGAGAATTGGATCAGAAATTGTTCGTCGCCGTTGGTTGGTCAGCTTTGCAATCAGATTATTTGAGGTCCTCAAAGTTTAACTAGCTAAGAGAGCAGCGAGATTTTTTTTCCTTCACCTTCAATGACACGCAGATTTTCTTCCAGGTCCTCTGATGATTTTAAACATTTTAGGGTGCATATATTACCTATAAAGGATTGTAACATCCGCACAGTTTCTTGTTCTTCAAAATAATACAGATATTTTAAAGTGATTGGACTAAGATATATGTAAGAACAGAGTAAGAGACAGAAATTTATAGAAAGCTAAAGAGAAAGCAGGTTGGGAATTTCAAATTTACGCCATACTATTAGGTAACTTTATAATTGTTAAAAGAAAATACACTGCCACCCATTTTTACACTTTGATAGCGGCAACAATCATCTTATTTTTGACTGTCGACCTTGAGGTCAGAGGGGTTATGTTTCCATTCAGTAGAGGTAAAGGAAGCATCTTTTTTTTTTTTTCCTTTAAAAAGTAAAAGCGAATTTATTCTATGTTTAGAGGTATTTCAGAATTAATATTGCTATAAATTTAGAGTATATTGGCCTATACAATCTTTAGAATTGAAAAAGAAAACTAAATACAAGAGCTAGATATTTTGGATCTTCTATACCTTTAATCAATTAACAGAGTAAGAGAACCCCCCTCCCAAACCACATCTACTCATGGGTTTTTGTTTTCAAGCAATATGAAAACTCTAATAGGATGAAACAATCAGACCTGGTTAAGAAAGAGGCTTCGTATCCAAAGCTAACGCCATAGCATTCTCATATTCTTTACAGTATAGATTCCAGTTGCTTCAGATTCGGGTCCAGTTTCTCAGGTGTTACATCTTCCTCATCAGCAAAGAAATATGAATCAGCTACCATCTTTCCCTTGTCAAGCATATCAGCTGGGACGGTTTTCAGAAGACTGAAAGAGGAAAAGGGGAAAAACAATTCAAAACCTTCTAGAGAATCTGATTAGCAACTAGCTAGCAAAAGCGTATAACTGGTTCAGATTAAATTAGTTAACTGTGTAGGGATAAATTCAGATTTAGCAAACCCCTGAGTTGCGTTGAAAGACAAATTATTTAATAATTACCAGAATAGAGTAAAATGGCTATAGGGAATACATATATCTACAACCAACCAAATTGATTTGGAATTGAGATGCAGTTGAACGATTGATTATCACCAAGGCAGATGGAAACAAATAAAAAAAAGAACTTTGACCTGTCCAATGCATTTAGAGCAGTAGTAATTTTTGCCCTCATCGAGTCAATTGAGGCCCCTGGATCATTTCTTGATGCACGCAAAAGCAACGAGTCAAGTCCTTCCAATGCACTGCACGAAAGAATAGAAGCAATAGTAACTACATGTGAGAGTAAAAACACGCAGTTACATGTAATATGATGGTCCGATTTGCATTTTGGTTAACATTGGTCCTTTTTGTTTAGCAAGGTACAAGGATATATTAAAAGCATGTTCCTCTAGTCATAAATTTGAAGGTGTTCCATCTCCCTTGGCATCTTGCCTGGAATTACAATATCTGCACATTCGTGGCATGAGCTTTTACAGCCAACCTTGCTTAAGAAAAGAAAAAGTCATGAAGCTTACAGGAAAAACATTGCGATTGAACAATCAAATGTCATTGCCATAGAAATCAACCCTAAAGGGATCAAGAATCAATTAAGTAGCTCTCTCTGGGAAAAAGACCTAGTGAAATCATCAGTATTCTAAGAAAATTTTAAATTTTTATTACATCTTCTACCTGGTAGTCTGATCATCCTGTGCATGAATTTAATAGAAAATCTGAACTGCAAAACTATTATTATCACTGCATTACATTGTATTTAAACAGGATAGTTCAGGTTCACAGTTAAAAAATTTGAAGTAGTACCTCAGACACTGATCAACATCTTTGGAAGCTGATTCACCATTTCCATCATCAGATGCATATTGTGCTACCTACAATTGAATGAAAAGATAAGAGAGTTTTTTCCAGATATGATCATCTTTTTGTAGTTAGAAGAAGTCTCTGGTATTTCTCTGTCTAGATGAATTACGAAAAATTGCCACAAACTAAATAACTAAATAAAAAGAAAAGAACAAGAAACGTCACTGCCTAGAATTAGTCGAATCATGTGAATATATAGCTTCAGTGCACTGCCATTTTCAAATCAGCAAAGAGATTTATTTAAAGAACCGGAGTTTATTTTTTATGTAACTACACTTTTTCTTTCCTTGGTAACAAAAATTTGAGCAGTTTGGATATTTTTGCCTTACTTTGATAGACAGATGATAGCCTGTCAAAGCAATGCTACTTGCATGGTCTTCTCTTGTTAACTGATTCTCTAATTTGGATATTTAGCTTGGACTTGTGTAGCTTATTAGATACTCAATGATCATACTAGCACGCTGCTGAAGAAATGGGATAGCAGAGGAGTCATAGGCCAATGAAGAAATTCTTGCTTTGTTCTCTTCAAATCTTTTCTTGTTCCTCTCCACCCCAAAAGCTTATGAGCGTCAAGTTGATAAATATTTAAATTCATGATTTGAAAGTAATAGTTGAATATTTACAAATTACATGAAACATAATAAAAAATTGTCTCAACATGTTTACAAATTGTTAAAAATCTTGGTCAAAGTCCTAATGCAGTCGACACTCAAAAAACTAAAAATGACAACTTTGTGACAGCGGTATAATTCTTTACTCTTTTCTTCTTAATTTCCTTTTAACTTTACTTTCCTTCATCAACAAATATCATACAATATAACTGGCACCATAATAATTCTCATGCTTAGGATGTTATAGTGTGCTCCAAGACCAGAGTGGAGCACTCATAAGTCTACATCAGCAAAATCAACTTCATACATTATTAATTTTGGCAAAAGCTGTACAGAAACTGATAATTATCAAAATGACATTCATTGAGTAATGAGTTGAGATGGGGCGTGGGAAAACCTTTACTTACTGCTCGAATATTGACACGAAGAGATGATGCAGGACCAGAACGCAATATATTCCGGCAATCGCCATATTTGGGTTGATCAACCTCCAAAGATTTCTCTACAAAATGCCAAAAAAGTCATATAATCTGCTGTGAAATCTTATAATAAAATATTTAAAGTTTAACCATACTCTGATTTTATAAGTCAGTAGAATGTGAAACCTTGCAAGAACCCAGAATTATGGGTCTCCGCATATCAGCAAGTTCAACAGTGGAACCGTGTTGAAAATGAGTGTGCGAGACGGAAAACCCATTCCTGAAGAGTTCCATTTTGAAATCTCCAGAAGCAACAAGGAGATTTCAGGAAGGAACGGGAATACTGTAATATTCCTGAAACTAAGGAAGAGAGACCAGTGCTCTTCCCACTTAGTTTGGAGCAGAAAATGAGGAAGATTTGTAAGAGAATATCTTAGGATAGTTTATATAAGCTACTATCACAGGGAAGGTTATACTGACGTGCCACCAAAGTTGAAAGCATTCTCTTCATATATCAGTGGATAGTTCGATGACAGCTTTTTCTAATCAGTAGTCCTTGATGGGTAGACCTCTATCGCCGATTAAGTCATTAGGAAAGAGGAGGAGAGATTATAAAAAAACTGGCCTGTTAAAAGTTTCAGTGATCATGTTCACATACCCATCAATTATTTCCAGAATTTGAAGCAGTCAGACTATAAAGCATGGTGTTTCAAACTTTTTTAACAAGAAGACAGAAGCATTCACTCTGATTCATAAGGTGCTCATGAGTCATGATCCAATTGGGTCAATATTAGAGGATGGCTATCGTTTTTGGCTTTTCCATTATTTTTGCTTTTTTGTTGTTGTTGTTGTTGTTTGTTTGTTTGTTTTCTTTGGGGGTGATTAAGGGGAGAAGATAGCAATGGATTTGCAACCACTGGCACAAACTTGTGAAGAAGAATCGTTTAGTTCCAATATTCCTCTGTACTGCATGAAAATCACTTAAATATTCAAGCTAAATAAACACGGTGGATCACAGCATGAACTATAGACATTTACTAAGCTTTTGCATGCTAGGAAACAAAAAAAGTGACAGCAAGAAACAAGTGTCACCTAATTCCTTAATCTGCACCCCTGCCAACAGCACAGCTGGTATATAAGTCTCCAGTGGGTCAAGCTTTTTCCTAGTTATCAAATCAAAATTTTTGACAATAACATGAGCACAACGATTCAATTCAAGCTTAACTGAAATCACAAACTATCACAGGCTTACAAAATTAATTGAAAGCACAAAGGCAATAACTCAAGCTGAAGCTAATTCCACCCCCGTAGCTAAATAAAGCAGGTTGACGCATGTGGAAGCTAGTTACCGAGGTGTTGGAAGTTAATGAAGATGGTGGAGCCATCTGGAACCCAGGCTCCTGATACCACCGAGTTATACAAGCTATTTGATCTTAAGTATCGGCATAAATATCAGTAGTCGTGAAAACATAAAAGTTGGCAATCTGTAATTCGCTCATGAAATAAAAGCAAAGCATGGAAGCTGCTTTTTCTGGGCTGGGGTCGAAATTTAGCCCTAAAATCAAGTTTCATCATTGGAAGTAGAAAACAGAGCTTACGAACACCCAAAACTTTCGGCATTTTGAAAGTCAACATCACTAGGAGAAATTAGTGTTGCCAACTTCAAGAAGCAGATTGCACAAAATTTAAAAATTTGACCTGAGAATGAGAGAGGCATGGGAAGAAGAAAATGATGGAACTTCATTCAAATTGGCGGGCTAATTGAAAAACAAAATGACTATCAATGCTCTCTTTCATTATCATACTAGAAAATTTTATCTTTTCTTTTTTGAATTTCACTAAATTTTTCTAAGTGCAAACTACTGATTCGCCAACAAAAAAAATCTAAGTGCAACTCAAGTCATTAGATACATCATCAAATTTATTGTTATCAAAAGAGAAACGTATTATCTTAATGGAGTAGAATATGACACAGTTTCTGTCCCATTCAATTACATAGATGTGGCAATCAAGCCTACCTCTGCCACTTGATATAGTTTAATAGCACACACAACTTACATGCTATAGGAACGCTACCATGGTATAGGCGGCAGAGGCGGACCCAGTATTTTATCGTGACGGGGACACCATATTTTGCTCAATTAATCAGTGTCCCTAAAGGCTTTTAGTATTCAGGGTGCCAAGTTATTTATATATCATTTACAAGGTATACATATATACATACACAAGATTTCTGTCGAAATATACGGGGTCCCTCTTTATAATTTTTCTTTTACATTTCCATATAGATATGTACCTTGAGCTATTTCATATCAAGCAAGACTGTATCTATTTTTATAGTGTCATATTCTTAGATATCTGTTGTTGCACGTATCTTCATTTGTTCCCATGTCTACTTACTTGGTTGTTGCTACTGTCTGTTTATTGCTTCATTTTCACTTCTTTTGAACCGAGTGTCTTTCGGAAACATCCTCTCTACCTTTATAAGGTAGGGGTAAGGTCTGCGTACCCTCCCCAGACCCCACTTGTGAAATTTGACTGGGGTTGATTGTTGTAGTTGTGTTGTATAGATGGGTGTAAGCATTTTACTGCTTATATGCTGGATCCACCTTTGAAAATTAGCCATCTTTGATCATCAGCAACAACAACAAGTAAGCCTCAGTCCCAAACAAGCCGGGATCGACTATATGAATCCTCACTCACTCGTTACTCTATTTAAGCTCAATCTCATGCAATCATCTTTTCATCAACTAACATAAACATTATATATGCAATCTATTCCAAAATTCAGCAACTTTTGTGCTCACCTTTTAACATACTTGTCAAAGGGGCTTGCTCCTGCATCTGCAAACCAAAACAAAATTCAAAAAGGAATTAATAAATAAATAAACATGCCCACACACAGAGCAACGATTACAGTTTATCAATGATAATTTCATGCTTGCATCTACTATAGTAGCGATATCAACCTCGGTGTCACTTCTATAACAATCTAATGCAGGCAAACGCGGACTTATACATAACTTGAGAATTACGAATGTAATTACTAGCGCATTGCACTGGCGGAGGCACACTTTACCACTGATAGAATGAGAGGGATCACCTTTAGGTAATAAGAGCCACTGAAGCAAGACTCCGAGGGATACAGTGACCGATCGTCTGCTTTCCCGCCTTTTCTCCGGGAGTAAAGCGCAACTCAAGCTAAAATTGCGGTGACATCCCGCCGGTGAAAAGGTTCGCCGCGGCGGAGAACGGAGGATACGGAAATTTAAGCTGCTGGTGTTAACATGCGCAGGAGTATAGATGGTAGTTGTCATCTCGCCGGAACGTTTGGCAGTGGAGAGGAGCAGCAGCGTTACTCTTATCCAGTTCTCTCTCTTCTTCCAGTTTAGCCTCGTGAATTTACAATTTTACCCTTTAAACTACAGCGGTCAATTTGGTGTACTGTTCTTATCATTTAAAAAAAAAAATGATGTGGGACAACATATTTAATTCATGGAGTTAGTTAATTTTACCCATCTACGTACCACAAACAACAGTTTGCAAATCAAATTAATATATATAATTATACGTTTTATAATGTTGTTTTCGAAGGAACTTTAGTGAAGTTGTCCACATCTTGAGTAATACTACCATAATTTGCATATACTTTTTAATGTTGATGCATTTGTGAACTTGTTTGAGTATAAATAAATCTTGTTCTCTTTTTTTAATTTTCTTAAAAATTGGTAAAAGAGTAATTATGAACTACAAACTACAATACGTCCTGCATATTTTACTACAAATGTCAACCCGTTTTCCTATTCAAAGATAAATACTTAAATAAAGGTACTGAAATTTTAGTTTTTCATTTTTTGAATGTGATTGGAATTTCTTCTTTTTTCTCCCTTCCTTTTTCTTCATTGAACACTAGTAGTCGTACCCGTACGATGCGCGGGCAATACTAAAAAAATATTAATTAAATTAAATTAAATTATAATCGGGCTTGTTTGATCCTATTAGACCGTATTGCTTTAATAAATTTCAACAGTCATCTTATTTGTCAATGCGATATATCCAACCCTCACCGATGTTTGAGTAGTTAATTTAGGTAGTTAATTTCTTTGTTAATTTTCAATAAATAAATTATTTTTATTAACTAATTATGCCATGTGACTTTTTTCTAGGCTACCACTTGGATTATGTGGTGGTTTTTTCTTTGGCTTTTAATAATATATATAGATAGATTATTAGCATATCACTTGTTTAATAATATTTTTTTGGCTTTTAATATTTTAAATTTTAATGAATAAATATACTTTTTATTTCAAAAAAGAAAAAAGAAAATAATTTTAAAAAATAAAATAAAGAAATTAACTAACCTAAACCAACCCTCAACCATGTTTTAGTTAGAAAAGTAGTTTAATTTGTCTTAACAATGTCACTTGACTTTTTGTACTTAAGACACTTGTCTTAATGTAGTGTTTTTGCTTCTCCTATTCTATATAGACTAGTTGTGGTACCCGCACGATGCGCGGTCAATATTAAAAAATATTAATTAAATTAAATTATGATCGGACTTGTTTGAACATTAGATCGTATTGCTTTGATAAGTTTCAATTGTCATCTTATTTGTCAATACGACATATCCAATAATAAATCTCTATTAAAGTAAAGAGACTTATATAGTCGTCGAATAATTCTTTTGTTATGTATTGTTCTTTATTATATTATCCAATATTTATTATTCTTGAATTGTTAATTGAAATTTTTATTAGCATATTATTTTATTTAATATTTTATTAATCTTTTAATATGTTTTTTTTAAGTTTATTCTATAGTTCTCAGTAATATTGTCTGAATTTTAATGAATAAAATCTCTGTTAAATTGAAGTGATTATATAGTCATCAAATAAATTTTTTATTTTGTATATTTCTTTATTATACTATGCAATTTTTAGTGTGATTACAGTGTTAATAGTAATTTTTATTAGCAAATTACTTTGTTTAATATTTTTGTGTGTCACTTTCTTTTTGTAATGTAATAGAAGATATATATTTTATTATTCTTAAAATATTTTATTTATTTTAAATTTTATTCTATTGTTCTCAATAAGATTGTTTGAATTTTAATGAATAAATGCCCTTTTATTTATAAAAAAAATAATTTAAACAAAAAAATTAACTAACCTAAACTAATATTCACCCATGCTTAAGTAGTTAATTTTAGGTAGTTAATTTTTTATGTCTTTTTTTAATTTTATTTTTTAAAATTTTAATTAATTTTTGGATCTCCAAATTTGTAAGAGTTTTGTCCTAAAATATGATACTTGTTAATTTTTTATTATTACACTTGACATTATCACATTGATTTGCTTCTCCTATTCTATATAGATAGATAGATAGATAAATATTGATATGGATATAGACTATCATATTAGGAAGAAACTACTCCCAAATTTTAATTGCAAATTTTTATTTTTTTAATTTTAAAATAATTCTAAACACCAAGTTGAAACTATTCCCCAATTTGAATTGATAATTTTTTATTTTTTATAATTTCTTTTTTATTTTGAAATAATTTTAAAACTCAAACTTTATTGGAGCTTTGTCCTAAAAATCTACACTTGTCATTGTATGGTTATGCCGGCATCATATAATTATTTTACTTCTCTTTATATGTGCGTGTATGTGTGTGTATGTGTCTGTATGTGTGTTGTGAGCACGTGATTTTTGCCTTATATGAGAATTATTCCCAAAATTTTAAAATAAAATAGTTTTGCTTTGTGTGT
>MU692098.1:3836-17259 GCA_026770625.1 Nicotiana glauca
AATTTGCCTAACGCATATGCACTTCCTATAGACATAGTTTCTATATGCAACTGATTTACATGAATATTAAGTCCTATAGGCAGGATTTCTAATGATGTACAAGATGATTAAACGCTGGTCCTATAGGCATGGTATCTAGGTTATTGATTTAAACATATCTCCTATAGGCATGGTATCTGGGTGATAAAAATTAAAAGTCTTAAGGCATGATATCTACCCTTTTAGTGATGCAAAAAAGTAAACCCCTCCCATACCCTTTTTACTATATCTCCTCGAGTTCTTTTATACAAAAAATATTACAGAACTAGAATAAAGAAAACGATTAAAAGTACATCACAGCCTACAGCTAGATCCGAGCAGCCTAATTCAATCTTAATATCCAATGACATATGTTTCACCAAATCCGGATTCCAGATTTCCAAGGCCTTCTCTCACCCAAAGTGTTTCAAAGTTCTAAGGAGCCTCAAGGACTCCAGGCAGTGCTTACACTCTGGATAAAAATTAGAACAGAATAGTGCAGTGTAGAATTGCCAGCCCTCAGGCATCCAAGTTCAGAGGGAGCTCCAAGGTCCCAAAACATGGTTTATCAAAGGGGGGCAGAACTTAGGACCAGGAATAAGTGCAAAGTGAGAGAGGGATTAGGGAGCCATAGCAGAGGGTGGTCATACCCTGCATGGGCAGAGACTGGCACACCCCTGACTATCTACTTGGCCAACAAATAAAGAGCAGACTTTTAGAAGTCAAACCTGGGTCTGGATAGTGATTAGGTCACCACCAATCCTGAGTTGAGGCTCAGCACATAAGGGGTAAAGGGAATGAAAATTGATTTGAGTAGAGGTTCAAGAGAACCTGATTCTAAGTCATGAGTGGCAATAATAGAATGCCAACATGACTCAAAATTGCACTTACACATAAGAAGGGGGTGAAAGGGACAGGGAAGCACATAAGAAAGCATTTACACAAAACATGAGGAAAGCAAGAAAGCACAAACAGAATCAAAGATGCAGAAACATGATGAAAAAGAGCATGACAGACTAGGATGAACACATAGTAAAGAATGCATAACAGAGGAGGAGAAGTAAACACATAGTTTGGAGGGTATTATTTAATTAGAAGGACATACCAGTTGCAAGCTTTAGAACGGCAGAATAGTAGCAGCAAGTAACAGCCAGAAGTCAACAGGAGCAGGCTTAGAAACTTTAGAAAATATTTGAGAGTTCAAGAGTAACTCAAAGGTATTTCAGACAGTAGAAGAGAGATGAGCAAAGTGCTAAGTATTAGAAGTAGAGAAAGTAGTGTAGTAGAGAAAGTATTGCAATTATATAGTGTTCAATTGAAGTCTGAAGTGTTTGTGAGGTTTTTTCGTGTGTTTTTAGAACTTTTTTTTTCGTTCTTTTTTGAAAGAAACGAGTATAGGTATTTATAGCTTTGGAAAACAAGCAAACAGTAAGGTAAGCAACACCATTTTAACACAAATAAGGAAGTAACCACAAGTAAGAATCAATTAACCCAAGTGACTGCCCTTTAATTAAGGAATCACTGTCTAACGGGTGTCAACAAATCTAATTTAAGGAAAGGAAATCAATTTGGAGACAGGCTGGGTGTTACCATAAAAGAAATAGTAAAATCATACAATAGGCAAACAAGTCTAGGTACAAGATTTGTAGTTATTCTTGGAAAGATTCGGCGAGGCAAATCAAAGAAAGAAAATCAGTTAACCCTCGACAGGCTAGTAAATCAGAAATTCATGGAAGTAAAAGTTTGAAATCAATTTCGAGCTTAAAAATAAATCACAGGAAGGACTCAGTATATAAGGCATGCACAAATAACAGACATGTGAGGCTAAGCTATGGCAAAAGAACCACCGTACAGTAACAACATAGAGTAGATATTCAAACATGCTAGTTAGGTTTTAGTGTAATAGAGAGAGAAAGTATCAAATCATGTAGAGAGTTGAGCAAGAAACATATTCGAGTTTGACTGATGGCAAGAACTCAGAACACATAGAGAAAAGAGATGCAGGAATCAAGTTGAGTAGTTTCAAACAGACAAGTCGTACCAATAACCCAAGAACTCGAATAGACCCCAAGGAACTAGTTTTTTCGAAATCAGTAGAGTTTAGAGGCGATAAACAAATAAACAGCCCCAAAGTCTCAAATAAACCCCAAAAATTAGGGGTTTCAACACTAAACAGGTACAAACAAAGTAAATAAAATAGATAGACTCAAAAACTCAAACAAATCTCCAAAAATTAAATTTTCAACACCAGTCAAACTTAGAGATGATAAACAAATGAATCGAATGAAAATATTTAAACAACAGACTCAGAAACCCTAGTTTGAAATCAAAAGATTTTTTTAAAAATGAAGATTGGGGGAAAATGTTTAAAACATCACATATAGCACAGATCGAGCACTGATTCAATCAAATAAACGAAAAAGAACCTCGAATAGGCTAGGGTTTCTGAGAACCCTAGAAAAGAGAAAGGCTTGGAAGGAATAAGATCAAATCTGGACTTGATAAGGCCGGAACCATGCTTAGGAGGCTAAGACACGCTGGAACAAGGCCGGAGATGGCTGAGAACCTCGACTCGACGAAGGTCTGATCGAAGACCCTTGAAGTCTGGCCTCGAACCTTCATGGATCAGGCGTATAGGAGCAGAAGATGGCGAGTAGAGATCATCCATGCCTAGATTAGCCATGGATTCTGGTGGATTTTTTGTCGGAGAGGGGGTAGGCGGTTTTTAGGGTTTCAGGGGTTGAGAGAGTTCGAGAGAGACAAGAGAAACCAAAGGCGGCGAGTTTGAGAGAATGGGGGATAAGGTTGGGATCCTTTGGAATTAAAATGGAAAGGGAGAATCTGGGCCGTTGATCAAAATGATCAACGACTCAGATTAAAAGGGACATGGCCAGTTCGATTTAATGGGTACTGGGTCGGGTAGATTAGGTAATTGGGCTGGGGTAATTTGGGCTCGGCTTGGGGCTGAAATGGGGTTAAATTTGGATATTATTTTGGCTAAAATTGAAATAGAATTGGGGCTTGCACTTAAATAGCCATTTCTCCCTTGTTTAATGTATAAAAAGTAGTAAAATAATTTTAAAAAGCAAATTGAAAGTACTGAGTAGATAATTATTATATAAATATTAATTTAAAAATACCGAAAGCAATTTTATAATTGTAAAATGTTATTAATTATGAAATAGGCCATAATTGCAATTAAATGCAATTTGGTTTTAAAAATACCAAATAAATTGGTAAAAATATGCAAAAATCACCTTAATTATATTTTGGTGTAAGTATGAGAATGAAATAAGTTATTCACCGCAAAATGATAATTTTGGAGATAATTTGGATTTTGTACTGTTAAAATAGACAATGAATTGACTTTTAAAAAATCTAAAAAATTGTGAAAAATACCAGAACTTTTGGGCATGCTTATATATGCATACATATGCTATTTTTTGAAAGTATTTTGATTATAAAAAATACATAGGAAAAAATTGGGTATCAACACAATTGAACAAGGTGACTATTAAGAACAAGTATCCATTATCGAGGATTGATGATTTGTTTGACCAGATTCAGGGTGCGAAGGTGTTTTCAAAGATAGACTTGAGATCCGGCTATCATCAGCTGAGGATTAGGGCATCTGATGTCCCTAAGATAGCATTTCGCACTCGGTATGGGCATTATGAGTTTTTGGTCATGTTATTTGGGTTGACCAATGCCCCAGTAGCATTTATGGAGTTGATGAATCGAGTGTTTAGGCCTTATCTAGACTTGTTCGTGATAGTTTTCATTGATGATATTCTGGTGTACTCCTGCAGCCGGGAGGATCAAGAGTAGCACCTCAGAGTAGTTCTTCAGACTCTGAAGGATAGTCAGTTGTATGCTAAGTTCTCAAAGTGCGAGTTCTGGTTGAGTTCGGTTGCATTTCTGGGTCATGTCATATCAACAGAGGGTATTCAGGTGGACCCGAAGAAGATTAAGGCAGTCAAGAATTGGCCTCGACCAGCTTCGACGATTGAGATTCGGAGTTTCTTGGGGTTAGCAGGTTATTATCGCCGGTTCGTGGAGGGGTTTTCATCTATAGCAGCCCCGATGACCAGATTGACCCAGAAAGGTGCCCAGTTCAGGTGGTCAGATGAGTGTGAGGAGAGCTTTCAGAAGTTCAAGAAATCTCTGACTACGGCACCGATATTGGTTTTTTCCATAGGCTTAGGGCCTTATACAGTCTATTGTGATGCTTCCCGTATTGGGCTTGGTGCGGTATTGATGCAGGATGGCAGAGTTATTGCTTATGCTTCGAGGCAATTGAAGATCCACGAGAAGAATTATCCGGTCCATGATCTAGAGTTGGCAGCCATTGTTCATGCTTTGAAGCTTTGGAGGCATTACTTATATGGTGTGACATCTGAGGTGTACACTGATCACAAGAGTCTGCAGTACTTGTTCAAGCAGAAGGAGTTGAACTTGAGGCAGCGGAGGTGGTTGGAACTATTGAAGGATTATGATCTTACTATTTTGTACCACCCGTGAAGAGCCAGTGTGGTGGCCGATGCATTGAATAGGAAGTCCGCCAGCATGGGTAGTCTTGCTTATGTTCCGGTCAGCCAGAGACCGCTTGCTTTAGATATTTGGGCTTTGGCCAATCGGTTTGTGAGGTTGGACATTTCTGAGCCTAGCAGAGTGTTAGCTTGCACGGTCACTCGTTCTTCATTATTGGAGCATATTCGTGATCGGTAGTTTGATGATCCCTATTTATGTGTCCTGAGAGACACAGTGCAGCGTGGAGGTGCCACGAAGGTGACCTTAGATGATGATGGTGTTTTGAGGTTGCAGGGGTGAGTTTGTGTGCCCAGTGTCGATGGGATTTGAGAGTTGATCTTAGCGGAGGTCCATAATTCTCGTTATTCTATTCACCTAGGCACCGCGAAGATGTACCAGGACTTGCGGAAGCATTATTGGTGGCGTAGGATGAAGAAATATATTGATGCATATGTAGCTCAGTGTTTGAACTGTCAGCAGGTCAAGTAAGAGCATCAGAGGCCTGGTGGTTTGTTTCAGAGGATTGAGCTTCCCGAGTGGAAGTGGGAAAGGATTACCATGGATTTTGTTACTGGACTTCCGAGGACTCGGAAGAAGTCTGATGCTATTTGGGTCATTGTTGATAGGCTGACCAAGTCAGCGCATTTTATTCATGGTACAACCACTTATTCATCGGAGAGGTTAGCCGAGATCTGCATCCGAGAGATTGTTCGCCTTCATGGGGTGCCGGCATCTATCATTTCGGATCGGGGTACACAGTTTACCTCGCGTTTTTGGAGAGCAGTTCAGCAGGAGTTGGGCACCCAGGTTCAGTTGAGCATAGCATTCTATCCTCAGACAGACGGTAGAGGACTATTCAGATATTGGAGGATATGCTCCGAGCCTGTGTCATTAATTTTGGAGGCTCGTTGGACCAGTCTTTGCCTTTAGCAGAGTTCTCCTACAACAACAGCTACTAGTCCAGCATTCAGATAGCTCCATATGAGGCGTTGTATGGTAGGCGATGTCGATCTCCAGTCGGAAGGATTGAGCCGGGAAAGGCTCGGTTGTTGGTTACAGATTTAGTTCAGGAGGCCTTGGATAAGGTCAAGATCATTCAGGACAGGCTTCGTTCGACTCAGTCATGTCAAAAGATTTATGCGGATCGCAAGGTTTGAGATGTAGCCTTCATGGTTGGTGAGCGAGTATTGCTCCATGTATTGCCTATGAAGGACGTGATGAGATTTGGGAAGAAGGGCAAGCTTAGCCCTAGGTTCATTAGCCCATTTGAGATCCTCGATCGTGTGGGGGAGGTGGCTTACAGACTTGCCTTGCCACCTAGCTTGTCAGCCGTGCATCCAGTGTTTCATGTGTCCATGCTTCGGAGGTATCACAACAATCCAGCCCACGTGTTAGATTTCAGCACTGTCTAGTTGGACAAGGATCTGTCTTACGAGGAGGAGCCGGTAGCTATTCTAGACCGACAGGTTCGACAGTTGAGGTCGAAGAGTTTTCCTCTGTTCGTGTTCAATGGAGAGGTCAGCCCCCTGAGGCCTCGACCTGGGAGTCCGAGTCTGACATGCAAATCCTTTATCCGCATCTATTTCCCGACTCAGGTACTCCTTTCTTTTGTCCGTTCGAGGACGAACGATTATTTTAGAGGTGGAGAATGTGACGACCCAAAGGGTCATCACCTATTTTCTCTTTCATCCCGTGCTTTCGAGACCTTGTAAACCTCACTTTTAGTTGCCTCAATTTGTGTGCGCATAGCCGGAAAGTTATATATGAGTTCTGTGTGAAAAATGGTAAATTTTGATATTAATATGCATAATATTGTCTTCGGTCAACATTTTAGGTAAACAAACCCGGACCTGTGATTTGATGGTCCCGGAGGGTCCGTAGAAAAATATGGGACTTAGGCGTGTGCCCGGAATCGAATTCCGAGGTCCCAAGCCCGAGAAATGAATTTTTCTATGAAATTGTTTTCTGAAATTAATTAAGAAAACTGGAAATGAAAATTTATTAAAAGACTATGGTATCAGGCTCGTATTTTGGTTCCGATGCCTGGTACAAGTCTTATATATGATTTAAGCACTATCTGTAATGTTTGGTTGAAAATGGACGTCATTTGACGTGTTTCGGACTATAAGTTCCAAATTTGAAAGTTTATGAAACTTAGAAGAAAATCATGTGTTTTGAGGTTTAATTCATTGATTTTGATGTTGTTATGGCGATTTGATCACAAGGTTAAGTCTATATGAGGTTGTTGAGCTAGTGTGTATGTTTGGTTAGGAGCCCAGAGGGCTCTGGAGTGATTCGGAGGTGGTTCGGGGTGTTTTTGGCCTTAAGAAATGTTGCAGTATTTCTGCAGTCAGTGCCCAGTCTTTACTTCTATGCGATCGCATAGGCATGTCTACGATCACGTAGAGTTAATTTGGAGTCGCCCAGCTTTGTTCTATGCGATCGCGTTATAGTCCAAGCTATCGCATACCTTTGCAAACCCATTCTATGCGATCGCACCCCCCTTATGCGATCGCAATTCACAAAAGGCCCAGCCCCACTTTGACCCTCTATGCGATCGCATTTCATGGCTCGCGATCGCAGTGACCAATCACCTTTCCTCTATGCAATCTCAATTCCCTTTCCGCGATTGCACAGAGCAATTTCGCCCAGTGATTTTTATTAAAAATAGAACAGTACATACGGATTTTTACTCAAATTTCACACGAGCTCTCTTCTCCCCAAGCTATAGGAAGCAATTAAAGCCCCCATTCTTCAAGACCACTTGGGTAAGTAATTCACCACTAATTTCCTTCACTTTTCCTTCATTAATTAGCAAGTTTCTAAGCCTAAATCATGAAATCAAAGTAGAAATTAAGGGTTTTGGGTAGAGTTAGGATTTTGAGAATTTTGGGTGATTCAACCTCAATTTGGGGTCGAATCTTAAAACAAATTATATATTCGAACTCGTGGGGTTATGGGTGACTAGGTTTTGGTGCGAGCCTCGTGTTTGGACCATGTGGGCCCGGTGTCGAATTTTGGTATTTTTGGAAGAATGCTAGGAAATTCATATCTAGGCTATGGGGTGTTGCCATTGAGTCCTTATTGATACTATTGAATTAATTATGCCTAGATATCATTCTTTCGAAGTCGGATTGTAGAGGAAAGGCGGTATTTGAGGATTGATTGCTATTCTTTGGACCGAGGTAAGTGTTTGATCTAACTCTGGCTTGAGGGAATAGGATTAGAGTGTTATTAATTGCTAATTGCTAGATGATAGAGTACGATGTATAGGCATGGTGACGAGTATCTATACACTAGTGTCTAGCATGACCGTGGGTCCTTGTTTGTACTTATTCTGATATTTTTGGACTCTTCCATGCTAATTAATGAATTCTACATAATGTGAAGAGTATGAGAATTAGATATGAATTGTGAATTCTTTGGAACGTTGGCTCGAACGATAAAAATACTATTGAGTAAGAAATGAAAGAAATAGAAAGATATATGATTAATCCCTTTCCGGGATGGTTTGAGTATATTGATTATCTCCCTTTCCGGGATGTGAAAGTTGTTATTGTTGCTCCCTTGCCGAGATTTAGCTGTTTATTTGTGTTTTCCCTTGCCAGGATTATTTTGTGTATTATATATTATGAAATGGGATCGTGTGGTACGGCAACAACTTATATATTATGAAATGGGATCGTATGGCACGCCGACCACTTATATATTATGAAATGGGATCGTGTGGCACGCCGACTACTTATCTATTACGAAATGGGATCGTGTGGCATGCCGACCACGTGACATTATGAAATGGAAGCGAGTGGTACGCCTACCACATGATATTATGAAATGGGAGCGCGCGGTACGCCTACCACGTGATGTTATGAAATAGGATCGAGTTGCATGCCTGCAACGAGAGGAAATTGAAACAAGTGAAAGTGGTTTGTTTTCCCTTATTCTGTGTTAGAAGGAATCAGATGTGATTTGCTTGTTATTCTTGATATTCCGTTTTATCTGCTACTCCATAAGCATGTTCCCCTCCCAGTTATAATTGTTTACTTTCTGCTATTATTTTGTTGTACTTGTATATATATCTACATAGGTTTATCTGGTAGTCCGGTCTAGCCTCGTCACTACTTTGCCGGGGTTACGCCAGGCACTTACCAGCACATGGGGTCAGTTGTGCTGATGCTACACTCTGTGCATCTTTTTACACAGATCCAGGAGCAGCTTTTGGACCACAACAATAGGATTTTTGACTGGGAGCTGACTTCAGTCCAGGGACTTACGAGGTAGCCTAGCTGGCGTTCGCGGGCTGGAGTCCCTTTCTATATTTTCAGTTTGTTTTCATTGTACCGAGACAGACATTTATGTATTTCTATTCAGACTTGTTTGTAGCACTCTTTAGTAGTTCGTGAGATAGCGACACCAGTCTTGGGTAGAGAAATATTAAACTTCCGCATTTTGGGTTTTCAGTTATCTATATTATAAAGACTTCCGCTTTTATTTAAATGACTTGTTATTATTATATTGTTATTGTTGAGGTGAAATCAGGGAATGTTTAAAATGTCTGGCTTGCCTAGCTCCGATAGTAGGCGCCATCACGACTCCCGATGGTGGAAAATCTGGGTCGTGACAGCCTCGCTCCAAAGGATTCTCCGATGCCTACGATGATAAGGTTAGTATGCGTAAACAGAAAATGCCCTAAAAGGAGCAATCACACAGGGCGTGCCATGGTGTTTGACCTCCCATCTGCCATTAGACAAAGCTCGCTACTTACGCTAATTGTAAGTCGAGCAAGTCGCCAGCTTTCGAGTCCAGTCTGTCAGGTCGGGGACCTCGCATGACGTCCATGGAATTGCTGCAGAAAAGGAAAGGAAGCCGCATTTACAGAACCTATCTGTGCCATAAGCAAAATTACGTAGGTACGATTATACCACTTGCGTGTAAAATTCCACTCCCCAGGGAATATCAGAAACTCCGTGGGGATAACATCAACGGTCCGTACTAAAAAAAATCGGCCCATCCACTCCTGATCTCTGTCTTCTTCGTCATCAACAACGAAGGGTATGATTGATTGGCATCGTAAGGTTAGCAGACCTCGGTGGTGAAAAGACTGGTGCAACCTGATAAGATGACTGAGCATGAATTCAAGTCCCGCTCTTCCGCAAAGAACTTACTCATCAATACTATCCTCCAAAATGATGGATGAATCTGCACCAAGGTGACCCAGTATTTCTGACAAAAATCAAGCACAACCCTATTGGGGGGCCTAACGTGAAGGGGTATATGTACACGTTCAAAAACCCCTCAGCGTGATCCATAAAGCTATCTCCCGAGGAAAGTACACGTAATACTACCTTCTCCCCCTATCCACAGTCTCTCCTCACTAATTCAAGATCCTTCTCTCCTACTAAGGAAATAAAGCTCGAAACATATTCCCGATGACCTTGAGCATCTAGGTTTAAAAGGCCTTAAAGGGCGGAACTCCCCTCTCCTCGCCGAGCGGACGTTGTTGTGGCAGCCATAACTATGATAAGACTAGAAAATCTAAGTAGAACCCTCAAAATCGAAATGGTGAAAGCCTTGACACAAGAAAGGAAAGCTCCACGAAGGAAGACAACTACTTAGAATAGCGGAATCATCAGAAGGGGGAAGGAAACCCTATATATGGAAAAAGCAGCGATTGCCCACCGGCCACAAAGGCCGATTAAAAATACTAGTTGAAATATTTCTCATTTCGGGAAAATGTTCCAATAAAGTCGCCTCAATCATTTCGTAACCATATCATACACTTGACGCCCATACATCGTTTTTGGGTCGAGACGGTATCTGATCTTGAGGACCTTTCCCAAGAATAAATTAAGCTCTAAAATGAGCCGCTCATATATAATCTTGACCTCAGGGTGGTACCCTACTTCGAGAATTTTAGCTATCGCAAGTACGGATCGTCTACCCGATTCTCCGGACTTCAAATTATTTAAGCTCGAGCTAACTCACGCTCGAAGGCCACCGATAAAACCTTAAGGCTATGTTTCGTTTTCAGATCAAGCTATCTCTATTCTCAGATACCCGAGCAAACTCTCTATCGAGGGATATCGCGGGGTTTAAAGAGTTGAGTTTTGTTCCAAAAGATCGAAGTCAGGGAACCCGACGATCCATGTTTATCAATCCTATCCAGGCTCGGTCCAAGGGCTGGCAAACAATTCCACAAGGAATCGAATTACTCAGTCAAGAGCCGGAAAAATACTTATACCCGGGCTCGACATTCGCGCCGATCAGAAGACTCATGCATTCAGATTCTTCGCAAATACAGGCAAAAGGAAATAAAGCATAATTTAGAGATGAATTGAAGAAACATCTTTTCAATTAAAAAGCAACGGTTACAAAGCCCACGAGGGGTCCTTACACAGAAACAAAGAAGCAAAAAAGTGCACATATAATGAAAGCCAAGAGTCTAAACTGTTCTCGGGGATGTATTCCTGGCGGCATTATGTTCGACCGCCGCCCCCTCGAGAATCACATCTCCAGAATCCTGATCTCAGCCCTCTCGCCAACGGCGTCTCAAAGGACGAGGAAGTCAAAGGGGATGAAGAGCCACACCGGGCCAGAGTAGAGAGTTGAGTAGCAGAGTAAAGTCTGAACGCCCTTCTGAGCAGCGGTGTAGAGTCCAAACATCTTCCTAAGACGAAAGGAATCACCCCTGTCTCATTGCCTCAAGCCAACGACAAAAGCAGTAATAACAACCACAACAACAACGGGTCAGCACGATCTATCTCGAAAAGGGAAAGCCCTAAAAAAGGCCGTGGCCTAACTGATGGGAATCCCACCATGAAATCTTAAGACCACGGGCCTCAAACATGGGAGATAACAATGGATGCATGAAGAAAAGAAAGGAGTGGAAGGATATTGAAGGGCACTTGAATAAGGAAATGGTTCCAAGAGGCTTCCATTTGTAGGGTGGCAGCGTAACCGGCAACCCCACTAATGCCCTTGAAAGACGTATCAACATGCGTAATCAATGCATATTTTGGGAACCGAATCGATGGCGACATTATTGCTTTGAAGAATAAGAATCGACAGTGTATTGAATGATACTAAAAAGATGAACCGATAGGACACCTCGGTTATCGCAATGGTCTATGTGTTAAGTATGACATCATCACGGGAAGTTCAGAGAGATGGATATACAGTCGTTTCTTATTGTTCCTCTCTAAGAAACGCGAGGACTATCTATGTAAGGTAAAATCGGAGGGTCCAATTTTCGGCCATTATAATGCCTTGTGAGCAAGGTTTCCGATGGCTCGAGACCACGGTCTAGATTTATCTCGAGTGTTCATCGGTGTCCTACCTCTAGGCAGCACAAGTCAATGGTTATGGTAGAACAGTGGGAAGTTCCCTAGGCGCACGACTAAGGCTGACAAAACCTAGAGGGCTAGTTCTGACCCGTATCAGGGCATTGAGTGGCTATACCTTCCCCATATCTTTGTAATTAATGCTCTTGTACTATGTTTTCCCTCATATATAAAGGAGAATCCTTGTCATTTGTAGGTCGGTTGCTCAATATTAAGAAATGCACGAACATTCTCTCTAACATATTCTCTTGAGTTCATTACTTCATTTATTTCTTACATTTATTGTGTTCTATTTATTGTTCTTCATTTATTGCCTATCATTGATCATAAAAGATTCATCATCATAGCTCTTATAACTGTTATCCCCCCTCGGCTGCCCCGAATCTGCCACCCAGCTCGACCCCAAGGTCTTGTAATTGATAGCTCGAGGCCTCCGATCTACCACCATTTGGTTTGATTATCTTGCCATTTCTAAGCCATAATCTTAATTTCTAACCTTTTACTTAGCATCCATCGCTGAACAACTAGCATAAAAATAGATCACGTATTTTTAGAACCTCACAATCAAATTTAGTTATTATTACCATTTTCACGGTAAACATAACTCAAAATGCTTATATCTCTTTTCCTGAATTGTAAATAATGAACATCTTCCTAACTGGGTACCTCATACCCTTCTTCATCTTGCTTCTTTTACTTGTTGAAATTTGTATCCATCTTCTGAATCTCTCATTGGTTTTCACCATAGGGGTGGATAGATATTCCTGCCTTAAGGCTCCTTGTCAAAAGGCTTACACATCCTAGTACACACATGATCTGCTGGAGACCTTTCATTTACTCAACATAAGCATGATGCAAAATCGAGTTCCTCTGACTCAACTCTTCCACAATCGCATTTAATACCTTACCAATTGTCTTTCTGGATGTAGGCATGTAACGATCCGACTCGTCGTTGCGGGAGTTACCGCCCCATTTTCCCCTTTTTATGCTTCTATATATTTCATTATATGTATTTAGAGAATCTGAAGTAATTCGGATAGAGTTTGGTTAGAAATGAGGCAATTGGTCTCTTATTGAGAAGGGTAGTTTGGAAAAGTCAACTGAATATTGACTTATGAGTTAGAAGGCTCGGAATGAATTTCTGATGATTCGACTAGTTTCGGGGAATGATTTATGACTTAGGAAAACAATCGGAATTGAATTTGGAGGTCCGGTGTAGAATTAGGCTTGAATTGGCTAAGGTTGGATTTTGGCGACTTCCGGATGGTAGGTGAGATTTTGATCCGAGGGTCGGAATGGAATTCCGAGTGTTTCAGTAGCTCCGTTAGGTGATTTTGGATATGCGTGCAAAGTTTCAAATCATTCGGAGGTGTTTGGGTCGAGTTTTAGATCAAATGCAAGCTTAGAAAGTTTTAGTTTAACTTAGGCTTGAATCCGTGGTAATTCGATGATTTTGATGTTTATGATGGTGTTTTTATGTTACGAGCAAGTTTGAATGAAGTAATAGAACATATCTGTGCATTTGGTTGAGGTCC
>MU692098.1:33745-53055 GCA_026770625.1 Nicotiana glauca
GACCTGACTACTCTTCCTATTTCAGTTTTATCTATATATATACATTTCCAGACTTGAGTATTTCATTCAGATATTGTTATCTAGTTCTGTTTAGAGGCTCTAGACTCGTGACCCCAGATCTTTTGGGAGTATTTTTATCAGACTTCGTATTTCTCAGTATTATTCTTCTACAAATATTGGAGTATTATTCTAAAATTAATATATTCTCCTTGAATTGTTGGTTTTGAGATTTATTGTTGAATTGGGAGCGATTGTTGGTCAGGCTTGCCTTGCTTAAGTGCATCTGATGAATAGTGTATTTCGGCCTTATCTGTATTCATTTGTCATAGTGTTCATTGATGATATTCTGGTATACTCGCAGTCAAGAAGAGCACACACATCAATTACGAGTTGTATTGTAGAGATTGAGGGAGGAGAGGCTTTATGCAAAGTTCTCCAAGTGTGAGTTCTAGCTCGGTTCAGTGGCTTTCTTGGGACACGTGCTGTCCAACGAGGGTATTCAGGTTGACCCGAAGAAGATAGAGGCGGTGCAGAGTTGGCCTAGACCGTCCTCAGCCACAGAAATTTGTAGTTTTCTAGGGTTGGTAGGCTATTGTTGCCAGCTTGTTCAGGTTTTTTCCTCTATTGCATTGCCCTTGACTAAGTTGACTCAGAAGGGTGTTTCATTTATATGGTCGGACGAGTGTGAGGAGAGCTTTCTGAAGGTCAAGACAACTTTGACCACAACTCCAGTATTGGTTTTGATGTCAGCTTCGGGTTCATATACGGTATATTGTGATGATTCTAGAGTTGGGATTAGTTCTGTATTGATGCAGGAGGGTAGAGTTATTGCTTATGCTTCTCGTCAGTTGAAGCCCAATGAGCAGAATTACCCCGTTCATGATTTGGAGTTAGCTGCTATAGTCCATGCATTGAAGATTTGGAGGCATTACTTATACGGCCTATGTTATGAGGTATTCACTGATCATCACAGTCTTCAGCATCTGTTCAAGCAGAATGATCTTAATTTGAGGCAGCGGAGATGGCTAGAGTTACTGAAAGATTATGATATTATTATTCTATATCGCCCGGGGAAGGCCAATGTAGTGGCTGATGCTTTGAGCCAAAAGGTAGTGAGTATGAGGAGCTTGGCGTACGTTCTAGTTGATGAGAGGCCATTTGTAGTTGATGTTCAGGCTTTGGCCAATCGGGTTGTGATACTAGATATTTCAGAGACCAATCGGGTGTTGGCTTGTATGGTTTCTCGGTCTTCCATGTATGATCGCATCAGAGAGTGTCAGTATGAGGATCCGCATTTGCTTGTCCTTAAAGACAGGGTTCAGCATGATAACGCCAAGGATGTGACCATTGGAGATGATGGTGTGTTGAGGATGCAAGGCCAGATTTGCGTGCCCAATATGGATAGGCTTCGAGAGTTGATATTGGAGGAGGCCTATAGCTCGCGGTATTCCATTCATCTAGGTGTCGCGAAGATGTATCAGGGTCTTAGACAGCACTATTGGTGGCGGAGGATAAAGAGAGATATTATGGAGTATGTAGCCCCGTGTCTTAATTGTCAGCAAGTGAAATACGAGCATCAGAGACCGGGTGGCTTGCATCAGCAGATGGTTATTCTTGAGTGGAAGTGGGAGAGAATTACTATGGATTTTGTTACCGGAATCCCATGGACTTTGAAGAAATTTGATGCTATTTGGGTGATTGTAGACAGGCTGACCAAATCCGCGCACTTCATTCCGGTCTGTACTAATTATTCTTCAGAGTGGCTGGTAGAGATTTATATTTGGGAGATTGTTCAGTTGCATAGTGTTATCAGATCGGGGCACTCAGTTCACCTCTGAGTTTTGGTAGGCTGTTCAGCGAGAGTTGGGTACTCAGGTACAATTAAGCACAGCCTTTCACCCTCAGGTGGACGGACAGTTCGAGCGCACCATTCAGATATTGGAGGATATGCTACACGCATGTGTTATTGATTTTGGAGGGTCATGGGATCAGTTTCTACCACTTGCGTAGTTTGCCTACAACAATAGCTATTAGTCCAGCATTAAGATGGCACCGTATGAGGCCTTGTATGGGAGACGGTGTAGATCTCCAGTTGGTTGGTTTGAGCTTGGTGAGGCTAGATTGTTGGGGATAGATTTGGTTCAGGATGCATTGTTGAAGGTGAAAGTGAATCATGAGAGACTCCGTATAGCGTAGTCGAGGCAGAAGAGTTATGCGGACAGAAGGTCAGAGATGTGTCCTATATGATTGGTGAGAAGGTCTTGCTAAAGGTTTCATCCACAAAGGGTCTTATGAGATTCGGAAAGAGAGGGAAATTGAGTACAAGGTTCATTGGGCCGTTTGAGGTACTTAGGAGGATTGGGGAAGTGGCTTATGAGCTTGCCTTGCCACCCAGCTTGTCGGGTGTGCATCCAGTTTTTTATGTTTCTATGCTCCGGAAGTACATTGGGGACCCGTCCCATGTTCTGGATTTCAGTACAGTTCGCCTGGAGGGTGACTTGACTTATGATATAGAGCCAGCAGCCATATTGGATCGTCAGGTTCGAAAGTTGAGGTCAAAGAATGTTGCTTCGATGAAAGTGTAGTGGAAAGGTCGGCCCACGGATGAGGCTACCTGGGAGACCGAGAGGGAGATGCGGAGCAGATATCCATACGTATTTGAGGTTTCAGGTACGTTTCTTGACTTGCTCGAGGATGAGCGTCTATTTAAGTTGGGGAGGATGTGACGAACCGACCCGTCGTCACGAGAGTTACTGCCCCATTTCCCCCATTTTCTGCTTTTTTATGCTTCATTATCAGTGTCGGGTGTGAATGAGTTGATTTTGATAAGTATTAGAAGGAAAATAGACACATAGTCTCTTTAAGGAAGGCTTATTTTGGACAAGCCTTCCGGACGTTGACTTATATGCTACGAGGCTCGGATGTGGATATCGATGATTTGGCTAGCTTTGGGGGATGATTTGTGACCTAGGAGTGTGATCGGGAGTGATTTTGGAGGTCCGGTGTAGAATTAGGCTTGAATTGGCGAGGTTAGTATTTTGGCGAATTCCAGTTGATAGGTGAGAATTTGATCCGAGGATCAGAATAGAATTCTGATAGTTGCAGTAGCTTCGTTAGGTGATTTGGGATGTGCGCGCAAAATTTCAGGTTATTCGGAGGTGTTTTGGTTGGGTTTTTGATCGAATGCGTATTTCAAAAGTTTTTAAAAATCTTAGGCTTCAATTCGATGAGAAATGATGGTTTTAGTGTTGTTTGAGGTGTTTTAATGATTGGAGCAAGTTCGAATGATGTTATAGGAGGTATTGTTTTGGTTGAGGTCCCGGGGGCCTCGGGGTGATTTCGGATGGCGATCGGGGAGTTTTGGACTTGTAATATTGGAAACCTATGCTGCTTCTGGTATTTCCACACCTGCGGAAAAGGAGTCGCAAGTGCGTTACCGCATGTGCGGCGTGGGAGCCACAGAAGCGAAAAGGTGGATGTTATGCTGGACCGCAGATGCGGACAGGGAGCCGCACCTGCAGAGCCGCAGATGCGGTTGAAGGGACCGTAGAAGCGGCCAAGAGCTTTAAGTGAATTCTGCAGAAGCGGAAGTTGTGACCGCAGAAGTGGTTCCGCATAAGCGGAAACGGGACCACAGAAGCTGAAGTAACTGGGCAGAGGCATTTAATTCCATCTTCGCGAATTTTTGAAAGAAGTAGACATTTTCACTTCGGACGTGGAGTATTGTGGGCGATTTTGAAGAGGGTTTCAAGGGGTTTCGATAAGGTAAGGATTATTGAACTTAAACCACGATTTTATGGTGCAAATACATGAATTTAGACAGAAAAAATTAAGGAATTAAGGGTTAAGAATGGATGTTAGGGTTTGAAACTTAAGAGAGTTAAAAATGGGGATTTGAGGGGTCATTTGGACTCCGATTTTGGTAAATTTTATATGTATAGACTCGTGGCGGGATAAGGAATCCGATAATGTTAAATTTTCTGATTTTTGAGAAGTGGGCCTGAGGCTCGGATTTTGCTAATGTCGAAACTTTTGCTATTTTTTATTGTTTTCAATTGGGCATTGTTCCATTGGCACATTGTGATATATTCATTGTGGTTTTGATCAGATTCGAGGCACGAGTAGGTAGATTTGAGAGGTAAGGGCATAGCGAGCTAGGATTTTGGCCGGCTTAAGTTGAGTAATAGATGTAAATGATGCTCTGAGGGTTTGAAACCCCAAATTTGCACATTGTAGTGCTATGATGAGGTGACTTGCATGCCGGATAACGGGTGTGGGGTAGAGCACCGTCGGGGATCGTGACTTGGTCCATCCCGCTTAATAAAATTACTACCTAATTGATTGAAGCTTAGCAGATATCCTTATAAAAATGGATTAATTATCATAATTGGGCTTCGTGCCAACTTCTTGAATCATTCAGGGATTGTTTTTACTGGTTTCTTACCATATTTACAGATAACTGTACTCAGTCCTAGTACTTAATACTGTTTTGCAAACTCAGCCACTTTTTCTCAAAACTTGGAACTTAAATAATATTTTTAAATGAAGTTTGGGCTGAGTATTTTATATGCTATTGTGCCCGAGGGGCTCATGCGATTCTGGACTGAGTGTAGGATCGGGCTGCGCGCTGCAGCAGTATTATGTTGACATTTATATGAGACTTAGGGCCTAATGGATGCCAAGAGATGGCTTGATATTGCGCTTGGGCTGTAAGGGGCTCCTCCTGGAGTCTGCACACCCCGAGTGAGCGCCGTCAACGATAAATAAATGGAGCGGGCTGCCCGCTGCAGCGGGTACTGGAGAGTACCGATTTTTGTGTTGCATTGCATATTTGATTGTCAGTTACTTATTTATCTGTTATGGTATTTCCATAATTGTTTTCCTTGATTTACTAATTTGTACTACTGGGTTCAAGTTGCTATATTTATAAAATTACTTTGTGCCTATTCAGGATTTCTTATTCTCTGCCTTTATTTATGTTTATTACTCACTGAGTTGGAAGTATTCACTTTACTCCCTACACCTTGTGTGCAGATTTAGGTGCACCCACTGAGGCTGAGTGAGTCTTTCTCTGTCGAGCATCATATCCGAGAGCATCAAGGTAGCTGCATGACGTCCGCAGTCCTGATCTTTCCATTTATCCTATTTATTATATTCCGCATTGTCTTCAGAATATTATGTAGTAGGTTGACACTCGTATATTAGAGGCTCAATCTTGTGACACCGGATTCTTCAGGCTATGTAGTAGTACTTCTACTTGGGTTTTCCACATGTTTTAACTTAATTTCAGATATTCAATACTGTGATTTAGTAATTCATCCATGTTAAGTAATTCATGAGTTATATAAATGGTTAAGGTTATATAATTGGTCGGGCTTACCTAGCAGTGTGTTGGACGTCATCACAACCGGGGTTGGGGTCGTGACATCCTCGCTCGGGACTCGTTAACTCAGGCAGTGGAGGAACTCCTAACGAATCTAGTGATGGAGGGGAAGGTAAACCAGTTAATTTTGATTTATAAAATTTAGTACTAACTTTACAGAAATAACTCAAGGAGCTGAGCGATTGCATAGAGCAGATACTTGGAGTGCCGCTTGTAATCAAGGGAATAAATATGCACAAATATTCTCAACAAACTTGGAAGCCAAGTGCCGCTCCTTTACAGATTCCAAAGAAATTCAAGATGCCCGATATTCCAAACTATGATGGGACAACCAATCCTCGAGATCACGTGACTGCATTTACGATCGATGCAAAAGGTCAGTAACCCGACTTATTCTTTATTCGATTCGATTATCATTAACCCGAGTTATTCTAAAATTAAAATTTAACCGAAATTTCTATTTTCTAGTTAAACAATATCGCAGTAGTATACTATTGGGTAGCTATGTTCCTTTTCGATTCTCAATTGAAATTTTCAACTCAATCACCTCAAATCAGCTGCAAATGCTATCAAAATTTTCCTCCCCGCTAACTCCAATTGCAACCTACAAACAAAAAGCGTCAGTGAGAACAAAAGAGAAATGGCAAGATGGAAAAACCAAAAAAAAAACAGAGGGGAAAGAAACGTCAAGCATAAAAAAAATAAGGGAAAGGGACATTGAAGCAACTACTGAATTCCAATTATTTTGTCAATCACTGATTGAGAGTTTATATAGGAAAAAAGCAATTATCTACTCACATACTAACAAAGCCAAGGAGATAATCTTTGACCCTCCTATTTTTCAACAGGAGCGGAAGAAGTGACAGAATGAGCGAGAAGACAGTTTGGTCTATTTTTTGGAAGGCGGATTTTTCAGCCATTGTTTGAATCTCTATTTTACCACTTGAGCTTCTCTTTCAAGATTTCTTGTTAGCGGAAGCTATTCCATTAAAGACCATTAATGTTTGTACTCAACAACTAATTAAAGACCTTAATTAATTGCAGACTAGAAAATGAATTATGAGGTTGCTGGACAAGAAAATAGAAAAAAGAAGAAAATCCAAAGAAAATTAAAGTTTGATAATTTTCTAGCTCATCTTTTATTTGCAGGTTGCGGCTGGAATTAGCGGGTAAATAATTTAGGCCGCACACTACTAGAAATTCGGAAAAAAGCGACCACGAAAAGTGACCAAAGTTGGTCGCTTATTAGCCCAAAAGCGACCAAACACGGCTGGTCCATATTAAGCTGGTCCCTTTATCGTAGGGACCAAAGTTGGTCACTAATTAGCGACCAACTTTGGTCTCTCAGGTAAAAGGGCCAAATTTTCTGGGCAAAGCATATAGCGACTAACTTTGGTTGCTCAAATATTTTAATATTATAAATTTGGCGACCAAAGTTGGTTTCTAGATGTAAATAATGTTTTAATTTTATTTATTGTAAATTATAGCAAGCGACCAACTTTGGTCACCATATTAATAATTTTTATAATTTTTTATTTAAATTTGTGACCAAAATTGGTCGCAAATGGCAAGAATAAATTTTTTTTAACTATAAGAGACCAACGATGGTCGCCAAATTACCAGAAATTATTTTTTTAAAATAAAATAGCGACCGAGACTAGTCGCTATGCCCAGATTTTTTTCTTAAAGTGAAAAGTGACCAACTGGAGACCAAAGTTAGTCGCTTTTCTTGGTATATTTTTGGCAGAAACTGCTTGTTTTGGCTGCTACACCATCTGCCAGCTTATACCAAATATCCTAAACAGGCATTTTATGCCAACAACAACAACAAAGACACTAAAAAGCAACAAAATATAAAGATCAATAGAACTAAAATATTAAGCTAACAAAACTAAGTTAACGCTTATTACAGGCTCATTCGAAAACTAGTTTTATTGTCTAGTTCAAAGTATATAAAGTACACAAGAAGTGTTCTTTCAACATCCTCGTCCGAAAGTTAGATTGCCTCGGCCGACTCATTAGGTGGCTGACTACGTATGAATTCCCCTACATCCGTTGTGAAGCTGTCACGACCCCAGTCCCGGTCGTGATGGCGCCCAACACAATTACTAAGCAAGCCCGACCAATTAATACTCACAACCCAATCACATATCACATTACCGATTAGCAGTATTAAATTAACAGTTTAACAAGTCTTTCATTCGGATAATTAATTAGAAGACAGTACGGAAACAGTAGCATATATAACACCTCCCAAAATATCTGGGGTCACGAGTCTAGAGCCTCTAAATAAAACAGAGTAGTAAATCCACAACAGTACCGAAGTCTAGAATACGGAAAGCTAAAAGGGATAAGAGGAGGAGTCGGGTCCTGCGGATGTCAGGCAGCTACCTCGACAACTCCTGACAAATCCGAAAAACAGCAGCAGCAGCTCAACTAAGCCTCTGGAACACCTGAATCTGCACACATGGTGCAGGGAGTAAAGTGAGTACTCCAACTCAGTGAGTAATAAGCATATATAATGACCGAAGGTGAGAATACGCGAAATACGACAATGTAAAGCAACAACCAACGGTTTAACACAATTAATGGTGAAAATGGAAACAAAACAATGACAAGCAAATATCAATGTATGAATGCAATGCAATGCAATGCACATCACCGCTGCGGCGCGCAACCCGATCCATTTGGGTACCCGCGCTCACTGTGGGGGTATAGACTCCGGAGGTGCTCCTACAGCCCAAACACAATATCATTGTATCATCGTTGTGGCATGCAGCACGATCCATACTCAGTCCAGAATATGCATGCGAGCCACACGGCAAAGTCAAGTTATAGTTCTTAGTTCCAATTATTAGGAAAATATAGTTTAGGTTTTTAAAACCTTAGGAATGTGACTAAGCATTTCGAAACAATGTTTAACTCAGGACTGAAATCATATAACATGCTAAGCATCATGGAAGCAGTGATAATAATCCCTAAGGGATTCAAATAATCGGCATACAACTCAAATATATCATAAAAATCCAAGTAGGATATTTACTAATCAGTCTCTAGTCAAGGACACAGCTTGAAAATCACTAGGGGCGGACTAAGACATAGTCCTCAATCACAAACGACCCCGTGCTCATCATAGAGTACGTGTCTCGCCTCAATATAGCATCACAGTGTGATATAACAGGGTTTCAAACCCTCAGGTCATCATCTACATCTATTACTCACCTCAAACCGGCCATAAGTCTAGTCCGCTATGCCTTTTCCTCTCGAATCAACCTCCTCATGCACCGAATCTGATCAAAACCACAAGGAATACGTTACAATAGGCTAATGGAACATAACCCAATCGAAAGAACTCGAAAAACACCAAAAATCACAAAATTGGCAAAACTCGAGCCCCGGGCCCACTTCTCGAAAAATTATGAAATTCACATTACCGGATTTCTCGTCTTGCCACGAGTCCGTACATATAAAGTTTACCAAAATCGGAGTTCAAATGCCCCCTCAAATACCAAATTTTCATTTCAAAACCCAAGCCCTAGTTCTTCAAATTTTCACCCAATTTTCCAAGAATTAAAGGTTGATTCTTCAATAAAGTAGCGTTTCTAGGTCACGAGACTTACCTCCAATCAATTCCCGTCAAAACCCTCTTCAATTTCTACCAAGAAGCTCTTAAGGTGATTAACAATGGGGGAAATAATGAATAATGTCGCGGAAGAAATAACATAATAAACTCTTCTGCCCAGCTATATTTTCTTCTATGCGAACGCGAGGGCCCTCTCAAGTTCGCGATGCACAAAATTTCCACTGGCCAACTTTACCCTTCGTGAACGCGGTGACTTACCCGTGAACGCGATGCCTTGCCTGATCTTACTACGTGAACGCGAGCCTTCAAGCGCGAACGCGAAGAACACCTAAGCTGGGCCCTCTACTTACTACTACGCGAACGCGTGGCCCTAATGCGAAAGCGAAGAACACTTTCCATGCCTCCCAAATTTACTCTACGTGTTTGCGACACACCCCACGCGAACGCGAAGAAGGAATCTTCTGCAATTACACAGCTGAAAAACCAGCAATTCCACAAGTCCAAAAGTGATCCGTTTGATCACCCGAAATCACCCCGAGGCCCCCGAGACCTCAGCCAAAGGAATCAACATATCCCAAAACATCATACGAACTTGTTCCAATCATCAAAACACATCAAACAACACTAAAATCATCAACTCACATCGGATTCAAGCCTAAGTTTCTTCAAAACTTCTGAAACATGCATTCGATCGAAAACCCAACCAAACGATGTCTGAATGACCTAAAAATTTGCACACATATCCAAAATCACCCAACGAAGCTACAGAAACTCTCAGAATCCCATTCCGACCCTCGGATCAAAATCTCAACTATCAACCGGATTTCGCCAAAATATAACTTCGCCAATTCAAGCCTAATTCTACACCGGACCTCCGTAATCAATTTCGATCACGCTCTTAAGTCACAAATCATCCCCAGAAGCTAACTGAATCACCAAAAATTACATCCGAGCCCTCTAACTTAATAATCAACATTCGGTTGACTTTTTCCAACTTAAGCTTTCCTTAAAGAGACTAAGTGTCTCATTTCTTATCAAAACCAATCCAAATCAACTCTAACACACCACATACAGATTACAAAACATGAAGAAGCATGAAATAGGAAAAACTGAGCAATAACACATGAGATGACTGGTCGGGTCATCACATCCTCCCCAACTTAAGCAAACGCTCGTCCTCGAGCGTACCCAGAGTTGTACTAGAAGCAACCTAATAGCTGAAAGCCATTACCAAGCATATACCTTGGGGGATCCCTCTTCACCCTATCTCGCATAGGTCTGATAACACAGTATAGCTAAAATTTCACGGTCCATCTAAACCATAAATCGTAGGAACACATTGCACTTTCCGAAATCGTACACCAAATCAGAACTTCACATCTATACTCAGAATAAGACTGAACCAGCTATAAGAACCCATACCTGAAACCTCAGGTGAAATCACATGATATACCACATAACCCAAAAACTCGAATGGTAGCCTCTATTCACAGCGGTTGCCCACAATAACCAAATATCGATAGAAAATATCTCATTAGCCAAAGTATTATTCCAACACTTTCATATACTGCCAACGATAAATAAAACATGCGATAAACCGTAACCATTCCTCAGATCAACCATATGTGAAGCCACTTCCTTTTCGACTAATACCACAACAGATCTTCGGGCCAAACCTCAATATTATCCTTCTAACAAGCTGAAATCACATATGTTCGTACTCATTAATGACTCCAACGATCACCTCGACACAGGCCAACGCCACAACTTGTGTAATACACGCACCAATGAGAAACAGTCTGATCATACTCAAATTATGACAAATGACTCAAATGAAAGAGTTATACCTCAAGCTCATCGGTCCATCACATCAAAAGGCTGAAACTCCATCTCCTATCATAGAATAGAATACCTGAAGTTACCCCGAAAGGTCATACCCCCGTATGGCTTCGCCACAATGCGCGATCTTAGCCAAACACTGTTACACATGAAGCACCTCAAGACACTGTGGCCAGAAATCGATAGCCACACACAATTTGATATCTGGAACCAAAGCGATCCATTACACCCACGGTGGAACAAATAACATACGACACGCAACCGATAGGCCATAATCAACACTCCATTTACCGAACAACACTCAATTACTCTTCCTGCTCGACTTCCACTATGAATCCCTAATAAAACCGCACCACACATGCCCATAACCAAAAAATCATAACGCCTCACAGCATAGAAAAAGCAACTCATAGATCTCCCCAGATCACTAGCAGGTGAAATAACGATCGAATCAACCTATCCTTCATCAATACAATGCGGGGCCAACCAAGCCAACTGAAGCTAAACACGTATCCAATTAGTATACCAATGAACTCATTACCAAGAAGACTAAAGTTGCTCCTTCCACTACTATAACTCATACCGGAGCCGTATGATATGGTTCCCGGCACCAAATCAATACCAAAGTCCACAAGCTCGCCCGGCGACGTGCTCAGCCACAAGAAGCGCATCCGAAAAAGTCCCTCAATACCGGAACTGAATCAATGGTGGAAGCCTCTGCACTGACATCAACCACGAAGGCCCAATTAAGAAAATTAATCTTTCCCAGCCGTCCAATGGTCTTTGGAATACAACCACTCTGCTAGAACATAATCCGATGCACTCCACCACGCAACCTGTGGCATTTTCCGACATAACCCATAGCACAATAGTTTAGAATACCGCAATACTGAGACAACCAGTCTACACCCCAATATTATATCCAGAATCTAATGTACCAAGCAAAGAAAGATCCACTCGGACTTCTAAATCCTAATAGCCGGTAACGGTACCAATACACACGATCCACAACCACTACTTAGCCTGAACTTGAGAACTCCCAGTCTCCAACTCCATATAGCACACGAATCACTGTACCCGATCCCAAATTCCGCCGTATGAATACATATCGCACCTCGAGCACCCAATCATTCCACGAACGATATTCTAAAATTCTCCTGTGCCATCAAACAAACTCAGATATCAGCAGTCGATTTAGTAAGAAAGTGCTGCAATACTACCGAAGTATCATTAGTTTAATTACATTACCTTTTCCTGAGACGTATACTCTTGTCAAATCACTTCCAATTAGCTGTATCATTTCCTTGGTCATCTGAGGCTACCTGTTGCCTAAGGATTTTATGAACTTCCTTTTAGAACTGAATCGAAACCTCGCACATGCCAGTCTCGATCCTCTACAACATACCGCATATACCATACCCTACAAGGATAACATAAGAACTTTTATCTCCCTTCTGCACCGCAGAAATCGACGCACTCAACTATTTAAGAACTTTCATTGATCCCATTTAGAAGAAAAATCATTACACACTCCATGCTCTGCATGTCCATAGAAAATATACATCTCCAAACCACGATGAAACCCAACAAGAATTCTCTCCTAATTCCATTTGCACAGGCTAAACTGTCAGGACTGAATCCTTCTAACTAGACCAAGCTAAACAAGTTGTCATAACTCAAGAGCTTTGCTGCAAAATACCTATGTGAACTCGTTGCCTCGAACACACAGAAAGAATTAATCATATCCTTACCATACCGATTCGGTCCACTAACAAGCTACTTCATTATCTAGGTTTCCTTCTGATTCATTTTCAACTTGATATTCCCTCTTGCTGTAGCACCATAGTTCCTCAACTCAAGCTCACTACACGAGACCCAAGCACAAGACCACACTGTCTAAGACCCACAAGCCACTGAATACTCTCTCAAATATTCCCAGGAACACCACATTCCGAAAATAATCTACTATAAAGAACTTTCCGTGAATTCAACTCCGTTACCTTTATTTTCCTGATACTGATGCATAGAATCCCATAATTAACATAAAATACCACAAGTCTTGAACTTCCCGATGAAAACACAGTCTACACAACCTTGAGACACCTGATTGTTTCATGTAGAATCTTGAACACAATAAAACCATTCTCGAGAGTCATTCACTCTCATTCAAAGTACAAATTACTTAACTTAATGCACAGAACCACTCGTGCCTTATTAGCACTCTGACACTGCAGGATATGATCTAATTCCAATACAAACAAACATCTTCCTTCTCTATACCCAGAGCATTTTTGCCAATAATACTCTAGACATTCTATGATTCTCATATTCTATGAGGCATAATGTAACCTTTGTCAAAATTTTGTCTCACTCGTGCCATCCTCGACTCAATTTCTGCAACTAGGACTGATCCGCCAGCAGACCTCGGAACGGAGCCAACATAGCGCATAACTATACAATCAGCTAATCAACAGCAACCTCCCCAACTTGGCTCGAAGCCATCTATCAGGACATACTCGATAACCTATAATGTTTTTTCCCTAATGATACCATAATATCATAGTGAGATTAAACTCAAATCATCTACTGCTTTATGAAAACACAGATCATCTGGTACTGAAATCCTCTACAAACCTCGCATTCATCCTCACATTAGTTGAGTCCACTCTCTTAAGCGACCCAAATTTATCAAAATTCAACACATACTCTTCAATTACACATGAGATCTTCTATCAATATACATAAGAATCGTACCACTTAAGAACACTCCGCAGGAGATAACCCACCTCCTCCGCCTCAATTTAGTACTTCAGCACACCTTTCCACCATTATATACGTTACACAGTCATTTAGTCTTCCTGAGTCTGAACTCATATCACAACATATAATGCACTTTACTTTCCAACTAGGAGACACGAAAAATATTCTTCACGTGCCCATACCTCAGGGTTACACAACATATCACAATAGGAAACAAAGCACTTAACAGTTCATCTATTATCCAGTAGACTTCTTCATCACTACCAAGTCATATAGATGCATCTCACAGTAGTAACATACTCATCACATGAATACCAAACCACCATTCCGGCTAATAGGGACAATACCAAACATATAAGTTCAAAAATACTTGCTTACACAATCAGAACCTCGGTGCTAAAGCCATAGGCAGAGATCTGGCCTCAAGTCCTCCAGACTGGCCCAACATACTCATAAAGATCACATCTCGCCCCTTGATCGGGGAATCACAAGCCATCAAGGCATATCTGACACTGAGCACTCACGTGCGCATACACACGCGTGGAAGGAATTTCAAGAGTTATATCTCAAGCTGAATCAAGTACGCACGATAAGAATTCCAAGAAAGTGAAGTTTTCCTAAAGGTTCTGCAGCCTCTCGAGAATAAATACAAACGTCTCCGTACCGATCCGCGAGACTCTACTAAACCTACTCATGACTTGTAAGACCTGGTAACCTAGGCTCTGATACCAACTTGTCACGACCCCAGCCTCGATCGTGATGGCACCTAACACAATTGCTAGGCAAGCCCGACCAATTATTACTCACAACCCAATGACATATCACATTACCAATTATCAGTATTAAATTAATAGTTTAACAAGTCTTTCATTCGGATAATTAATTAGAAGATAGTACGAAAACAGTAGCATATCTAACACCTCCCAAAAGATCTGGGATCACGAGTCTAGAGCCTCTAAATAAAACAGAGTAGTAAATCCACAAAATTACCGAACTCTAGAATACGGAAAGGTAAAAGGGATAGGGGGAGGAGTCGGGTCCTGTGGATGTCAGGCAGCTACCTCGACAACTCCTGACAAATACGAAAAACAACAGCAGCAGCTAACTAAGCCTCTGGAACACCTAAATCTGCACACATGGTGCAGGGTGTAAGTACTCCAACTCAGAGAATAATAAGCATATATAATGACTGAAGGTGAGAATACACGAAATACCACAATGTAAAGCTACAACCAACGGTTTAAGACAATTAACGGTGAAAACGACAACAAAACAATTACATGAAAATATCAATGTATGAATGTAATGAAATGCAATGCACATGACCGCTGCGGCGCGCAGCTCGATCCATTTTGGGTACCCGCACTCACTATGGGGGTTCAGACTCCGGAAGGGCTCCTGCAGCCCAAGCGTAATATCATCGTATCATCGGTGCGGCATGCAGCCCGATGCACACTCAGTCCAGAATATGAATGTGAGCCACACGGCAAAGTCAAATTATAGTTCTCAGTTCCAATTATTAGGAAAATATAGTTTAGGTTTTTAAAACCTTAGGAATGTGACTAAGCATTTCGAAACAATGTTTAACTCAGGACTAAAATCATATAACATGCTAAGCATCATGGAAGCTGTGATAATAATCCCTAAGGGATTCAAATAATCGGCATACAACACAAATATATCATAAAAATCCAAGTAGGATGTTTTAATCAGTCTCTAGTCAAGGACACAGCATGAACATTACTCGGGGAGGACTAAGCCATAGTCCCCAATCACAAACGACCACGCACTCATAATAGAGTACGTGTCTCGCCTCAATATAGCATCACAGTGTGATATACCGGGGTTTCAAACCCTCAGGTCATCATCTACATCTATTACTCACCTCAAACCGGCCACAAGTCTAGTCCGCTATGCCTTTTCCTCTCGAATCAACCTATTCGTGTGCCGAATCTGATCAAAACCACAAGGAATACATTACAATAGGCTAATGGATCATAACCCAATTGAAAGAACTCAAAAAACACCAAAAATCACGAAGTTGGCAAAACCTGAGCCCCGGGCCCACTTCTCGAAAAATTATGAAATATACATTACTGGATTCCTCGTCTTGCCACGAGTCCGTACATATAAAGTTTACCAAAATCGGAGTTCAAATGCCCCCTCAAATCCCAAATTTTCATTTCAAAACCCAAGCCCTAGTTTTTCAAAATTTCACCCAATTTTCCAAGAATTAAAGGTTGATTCTTCAATAAAGTAGCGTTTCTAGGTCACGAGACTTACCTCCAATCAATTCCCGTCAAAATCCTCTTAAATTTCTACCAAAAAACTCTTAAGGTGGTCAACAATGGAGGAAATAATGAATGGGGTCGTGGATGAAATAACATAATAAACCTTTCTGCCCAGCTATATTTTCTTCTATGCGAACGCGAGGGCCCTCCCGCGTTCGCGATGCACAAAATTTCCACTGGCTAACTTTACCCTTCGCGAATGCGGCGACTTACCCGCAAACTCGATGCCTTGCCTGATCCTACTACGCAAACGTGAGCCTTTAAGCACGAACGCGATGAACACCTAAGCTGGGCCCTCTACTTACTAATACGCGAACGCGGGCCCAGCATCACGATCGCGAAGCACCAAGGCCTCAACTTATGCGAACGCGTGGCCCTAACGCGAATGCGAAGAACAATTTCCATGCCTCCCAACTTTACTCTATGCGTTCCGACACACCCCACGCGAACGCGAAGAAGGAATCTTCTGCAATTACACAGCTGAAAAACCAACAATTCCACAAGTCCAAAAATGATCCGCTTGATTACCCGAAATCACCCTGAGGCCCCCGGGACCTCAAACAAAGGCACCAACATATCCCAAAACATCATACGAACTTGTTTCAATCATCAAAACACATCAAACAACACTAAAATCATCAACTCACATCGGATTCAAGCCTAAGTTTCTTCAAAACTTCCGAAACACGCATTCGATCGAAAACCCAACCAGACAATGTCCGAATGACCTGAAAATTTGCACACATATCCAAAATCACCCAAAAAGATACAACAACTCTAGAAATCCCATTCTGACCCTCGAATGAAAATCTCACCTATTAACCGGATTTCGCCAAAATATAACTTCGCCAATTCAAGCCTAATTCTACACCGGACCTCCAAAATCAATTCTGATCACACTCCTAAGTCACAAATCATCCCCCGAAGCTAACCAAATCACTAAAAATTACATCCAAGCCCTCTAAATCAATAGTCAACATTCGGTTGACTTTTTCCAACTTAAACTTTCCTTAAAGAGACTAAGTGTCTCATTTCTTATCAAAACCAATCCAAATCAACTCTAACACACCACATACCGATAATGAAACATGAAGAAGCATGAAATGGGAGAAACTAAGCAACAAGATATGAGACGACGGGCGGGTCGTCACATCCTCCCCAACCTTATCAAAACCAATCCAAATTTTAGGATATGACTAGAACCTTTAGGATATGAGTAGAACCTTTAGGATATGAATTAGAATTTTAGTTTATGAATTGAAATTTTAGGATATGACTTAAAATTTTAGGATATGACTTGAACCTTTAGGATATGACTAGAACCTTTAGGATATGGATTGAACCTTTAGGATATGAATTGAACTTTTAGTTTATGAATTGAAATTTTAGATTATAAATTGAAATGTTTTGGATATGAGTTGAACCTTTAGGATATGAATTAAAATTTTGGTTTATGTATTGAAATTTTAGATTGCGGGAGGATTTGGTTGATGACTTTATTAGACATGCAATGGAACTTCCACCAACAATAACTCACAGTACCTGGCAAAGTGTGCCTTTGATTGTTCTTCTTGTTATCGACAATGATGATGAGAAGGCAATGGCATGTATTTCAAATAGTGATGGTGTAGGCAGGAATTTTAACATTTCCTAAGTAGATAAAAGAAAGATTATAGAGGAATTCTCTACTTCATTTTCCAAGAAGAAAAGAAGTTTAATTGAGAATGACAAGGGAGATGGTGATGGAATGTTTTCTGTCGGTCATGGCAGTTCCCATAAAACGGGGATCATAAGACTCTATGATGACAAAGATTATAGGAAGTTTTATTCTCAACTTTCTTCCAAGTTTGATCCGTACAAGCTTAATGGGATATTGGTGATATATTCTTCGGATTCAGACAATGATTTGACTGACAAAAGTATGGAAATGCTAATCAAAAGAAGTAAAGCTAAAATGTTTTTCTTGGTAGAGAAAGATGCTGAAAAACATTTTAGCTTTAATTCTTTTGATTAGCATTTCCGTACTTTTGTCAGTCAAATCATTATCTGAATCCGAAGAATATATCACCAATATCACATTAAGCTGGTACGGATCAGACATGGAAGAAAGTTTAGAACAAAACTTCCTATAATCTTTGTCATCATAGAGTCTTATGATCCCCGTTTTATGGAAACTGCGATGACCGATGGAAAATATTCCATCACCATCAACCTTGTCACTCCCAATTAAACTCCTTTTCCTCTTTGAAATTGAAGTATAAAATTCCTCTATTACCTCTTCTTTTATCTACTTATGAAATGTTAAACTCCTACCTTCACCATAACTATTTGAAACACATGTTCTTTCCTTCTCATCATCGTTGTCGCTAATGAGAAGAACAATTAAAGGCACACTTTGCCAGGTACTGTGTCTTAGTTATTGTTGGTGGAAGTTCCAATGCATGTCTAATAAAGTCATCAACCCCTTCTACAAAATCCTCCCGCAATCTAAAATTTCAATACATAAACCAAAATTTTAATTCATATCCTAAAGGTTCAACTCATATCCAAAACATTTCAATTTATAATCTAAAATTTCAATTCATAAACTAAAAGTCCAATTCATATCCTAAAGGTTCTAGTCATATCCTAAAGGTTCAAGTCATATCCTAAAATTTCAAGTCATATCCTAAAATTTCAATTCATAAACTAAAATTTCAATTCATATCCTAAAGGTTCTACTCATATCCTAAAGGTTCTAGTCATATCCTAAAATTTCAAGTCATATCCTAAAATTCCAATTCATAAACTAAAGGTTCAATTCATATTCTAAAGGTTCAATTCATATCCTAAAGGTTGAAGTCATATCCTAAAATTCCAATACTTATCCTAAAATTTCAAGTCATATCCTAAAATTTCAAGTCATATCCTAAAGGTTCAAGTCATATCCTAAAATTTCAATTCATAAACTAAAATTCCAATTCATATCCTAAAGGTTCTAGTCATATCCTAAAATTTCAAGTCATATCCTAAAATTTCAAGTCATATCCTAAAATGTCAATTCATAAACTAAAATTCCAATTCATATCCTAAAGGTTCTAGTCATATCCTAAAGTTTCAAGTCATATCCTAAAGTTTAAAGTCATATCCTAAAATTCCAATTCATAAACTAAAGGTTCAATTCATATCCTAAAGGTTCAATTTATATCCTAAAGGTTGAAGTCATATTCTAAAATTCCAATTCATGAACTAAAATTCCAATTCATATCCTAAAATTTCAAGTCATATCCTAAAATTTCAAGTCATATCCTAAAATTTCAATTCATAAACTAAAATTCCACTAGTCATATCCTAAAGGTTCAAGTCATATCCTAAAATTTCAAGTCATATCTGTGAGCACGTGATTTTTGCCTTATATGAGAATTATTCCCAAAAACTCAAAACTAGTAATTTTTGTGAATCTTTGTTATTTATT
>MU692099.1:0-29020 GCA_026770625.1 Nicotiana glauca
AGGCCACAGGCGTACTGGTACGGTGCGGTCCGAAACACATTTTCACGACGTTGCAAGTCTTTTGTTAAAATAATACTAATAATATTAAAAACGGTTAAAAGTTAAAATTTGCATATAAGTTAAAGCATGTTATAAAATCAGATAATTAAGCCGAATGTAACAGTTGAGCGACCGTGCTATAACCACGGAACTCGGGAATGCCTAACACCTTCTCCCGGGTTAACAGAATTCCTTANATTCGGGATTCAAACCGGTGACTTGGGACACCATTAATCTCCCAAGTGGCGACTCTGAATCTTAAATAAAATCCCGTTTCGATTGTCCTTTAATTGGAAAAACTCCTTCTGCCATGCCCTTCGCAGGGTGCGGTAGCGCCAAAAGCAGGTGTGACAACCTCTACCCGTTCACTTGAGTTCTCTTTTTTGGCATTGTTCTAATATTCCATCTTCCCTTTGCTCTTGTGTCTGATAGGACTAAGAGGAGGAGTGGGTGGAGGACCCCTGGATCTCATAAAATATGATGATGTTGCCAGAGTTCACGAACTAACCTTTTGGGAGGGGAATAAACAAAAAATAAAAACAAAAGGTAACAAGTTAGTGTGGATTATAAAAATTGTTGCGATATTTAAACACATAGTGTAGAACGTAAACCGTGTCCTAATTTGGGGACCTCTTTATGCCCAAGGTAGGCCTAGCGACAAATTGATCGGGAGAACTTAGAATGCGAAATGCCTCATTTTATTGATAGGAAAATAAGACGAATCCCAGAATGATAAATAACAGGAAATAAAAGTCACTAGTGGTCATTGGCCTTATTACATCTTATAAAGCAAAAATGAAACTCCTGTCTTTTTGGTCCCAGAAGGACCTTCCCCAAATTCGGCATCCTTAGCTCCATCAAATAGCTTCCCTAACTCGCGCAGTCCCAGTAGCAAGTAGGCTCTGGCCAGATATCCGCCTTCATTTCCTTCAGCATTCCGACAGTCTTCAGAAATTTCTTTTCCAACTCTACTATTACCTCGCTCCAAATATCCCAGTCGTTTGTTGGCGCTGACAGCCATATCTTTCTACTCTTCAATTAGTTTTTGATTGGCTTCTTGTATCTCACGGTGCTTGCTTTTGCATTCCCGGATCCTCTTGCATAGTTGGTTGTACTTGACCTGCGCTTCGGCCTTTTCATCTATGATCCTGTGACCTTGAATAAACCCAGGTAGACCTAGACCATCATGCTTATCCTCCAACCAGACTGAATAATAGGGAGCACAACCAATGTGGTATCTATCTGGCTCAATGGTATCCCTTCCCAGGACAATCTTGCAGTGCCACATATGCTGAGCCTGGCTCTTTTAAGGACTATCGTCATCTTGGAAGTCGGCCCGGAAGTGACTCATTTTGTCGACCCTGGGTACAACCTGCTTCTTACCCGCTTTTCTCATAACCCAGAGAGTTATGTAAGGGTACGTTCCTCTTAAACCGATTAGTATTAGGAAAGGTGTCTCTGGATCAGACGATGGACTCCTCGGTTGGGAACCACTCGAACATCCATTGTACCTAGTTCTCTGTCAGATTTTCGAAGAGTTAGACCCATTCTCTAGCATTCTCCGGTTGGGAGAACATGTTGGCCATGTAATTCATTTGCTTTGAATGATGAAAAATCGATATGATCATCCCAGTCCCTTTGATGGATTTCTTGCCGGTATTCACCCTTTTTGGAGATGTTCCACAAGCCAAAGTTGAAGTAGCAAATTACAGCCTTTGAAGTGTTTAGCTCCCCATTGACACTTTTCTAGGGCTCGGTATATTTCTGCAATGATCATTTGTACGAGGCTGAATGGTTGTCCGTCAATTACCTCCATTGGAGTCTTAGTTACCATAGCTATCCTGGTGTGGATTCTTGTCTTCTTAGTTGGAAACACGATCAATCCCAGGAATCAAAATATGAACATAAAGACCCTTCGGGGAATATGTCCCAATGATGTGATGGAAAATTCATCAGGATAGGTGCGGTAAGATTTTCTCTGACCGTACCTTTAGTAAAAATAATAAAAAGGGATATAGGAGTCTTTTAGACATGTCAGTTCAGGATTTTTCTTCAAACCCATCATCTTGAGGAAACCCCTGCTCTTGCGGTTCTCAGGCATTAACAAACCTGGAGTTTCCCATGATATACCGGCCAATCCCCCTATTTCTTCTAGTAAGGGTGTTATTTCAATATCCTCGAAGCAGAACACGGATCTCTTGCAATCCTAGAACAAAGTAGTTGCCTCTATGATCTTGTTGTTGGGTTGGATTTCTAGGAGAAAAGGTAAGTTCCCCAAATATTTTCGGACAAGAGTCTGATCACTAGAGTGAAAATCCTTCCACCAGCTTAGCAGTTTAGGGTGGATGTTGGCAACCATGTCGAATCTGGGGACTTTGTGCCTCATATTTCTACAAGAAAATAAGGTTAGGCCCTTTTCCCACCGGACTTGACTATTTAACATCAATAATTGGCATAAAAGCATTTATTTCTCCAAATAAATGCACAGAATGTGACAGTGTCCATTTGGGTTCTAGGGAAATACAGTGGACTTTGGACAAGGCTACATTAAAGAGTCATTATGTGGACAACATAACTGACTCGGCTAGGTTTGACCATGATGCATGCACAATTTAAATAGAGTAGGGTTTCTATGGGGTTTTAGACTGGTACCCTTGAGCGGACAACTCAAGGGGGAAAGGCACGGAACCGTTGAATACACCGTTGATCGACTGTTTTTACCGCAAATATACTTTTTTCGAATTTAGGGGGTGATAATATCAGAAGAGCGAAACCACTCATTATAAGCGTTGCTATAGGATTTTGTTTAGCACAAGTGGAATATGATCTTGAGCATGATTATGCAACAGTTAAAGGCATGTAGTCATGTATTTTCATGATAAGAAAGCAGTAAATACAACAATTTCATAATATAAAGCAGTAGTAAAGGAAAGCAGTAAAGAAAAGAAAAAAAAGAGACAAGTCAGTTCGGCAATCGAAAAGAAATTTCAATGCTTAAAAGGAATAAACAAATAATTGTGCGTAAAGAAGCATAAATTCACAATAAAGGTTTGAAATGGTAAAAGCCTAAATATCCCTAGCAGAGTCGCCATACTGTCGCGCCCCCTTTTTCCTTCACGGAATTGGGTTTATGAAGTTTGGGAGGACAACTCATTCCTTTTGGGAATCGGTTTTGATTTGAAGAGTTGCCACCTAATGATCAGGGTGCATTAGGACACCAAGGAGATTTGATTTGGGTAACCAGAGATTGGGTAAGGGCTTGAAATTATTCTAAGGGGAAGGTGTTAGGCACCCCTCAAAATCCACTAGTGTGGTTCCCGGCCAGATTATTGTTGTGAATTTAGGTGCAAATAACATGTAGGCAAATAAAACTTCAAATAAGAGGGGATTTTCACATAATGGTTCACAAATAAACAAAGCTGAAGAACAAAAACTGAAACAAAGCTGATTTTTCTTAAAAGAAATAGTTTGGAATTTTAGAAGAAACAAATAAATAAAGAGAAAGGGGGGTCCTAGGTTTATTAACAATATGGATCACCCCACACAATGCCCGGTGATCACTCCTCACTGAGGGGCTATGTGTGATATTATCGCGTGGTCATCATATCCATATATCCCCTTCCCACCCCGTTAAGGTATTAAAGCGCGGAATGGTCTCCATTATTTATTGCATGCTATTACTCGTCCCAATCCTATCAGCCTCGGAGGCATTTAGGACTACTAATCCTAAAGGGGAGAGATGTCATGCTTATTTGTAGTTTCAAAGGCAAAAATTCTTAGGCGACTTACAAAACATGTATAGCAAGTTGGGGGAAAGCACATAACAAGCAAAGGCTCAGATATATCCCTATTAAACAAAGAAGCACGTAATTAGCATGACTTACACATACTGTTTAGGGTCTTATTAAATACTAAATATGAAAGGGCTTAAAAGTTGAGGCAGACTGATTTATTACATAATTCAGATAAGAAGCCCAAATCAGGCCTGCCTGCTGGTTGTAATTAATGACAGAAACAGATTCAATTAATTATTTTTTAACCTAAGGCTTGCCTAAGTGTTGGACAAGGATCCTATAGGCATGTTATCTACTGAATTCAGAAAGCGAAGAAATAACAAGGTCTAAAACAAACTGAATACGTACTGGTTAAAAAAGGTAGTCAGATTATTAAAAAAGGAAAGTTTTTAACAAAGGTTATAAGTTCTACAGCTAATAGTACCCGTTGTTACTGATTTTAGATCTATATGTGAATGAAGCGGCTCAAATTCGATAAGGAGTTTCTATAGGCATGCTTTCTACGCGTAGTTGATTTTGAACCTTGTAGACATGGTATAAAAATGCAGAAGACTCGATTTAGACCTATGAACACGATATCTAGATGCTAAATTTTATGTAAGACATGATATCCAGATGCTGAATTTGTTTAAGACCTATGAACATGATATCTAGGTGTAATTGAATGTTTAAGGCCTATGGACATGATGTCTAGGTGCAAAAATTTGTTTAAGACCTATGGACATGATATCTAGGTGCAATTGAATGTTTAAGACCTATGAACATGATATCTAGGTGCAATTGAACGTGCAGATTTAGACAATCCTGTAGGCATGATTTCTATATAAATATGGTAGTCCTATGATCATGATTTCTATATGAAAGATGAATATACATGATTCAGAAGGACCTATAGGCATAATTTCTAAATGAATACGCAGAATTCAGAAGAATTTATAGGCATGATTTCTATATGCATTTGCATATGCAGATTTCCAAATGCCTATAGACATGGTATCTACCCTTTATGCATACATGGTTACCCACCCTTTTTCACTAACCATCCCCAAGAGTTTATTAAAAATTATTACAGCCCGGAATAAAGTAAAAATACATCAGAAAATATAAATAAAAGTACAACCAAAGGAGAGCCTGATTCAGACTTCATGTATGAAATATGAGGTAAACTGACTCAATAAGATCATGATCCAAACCCTTTCTCCCATTTGAGTGTGTCAAAGTTCCCTAAGAGCCTCAACAGGACTCTGGGCAATGCTCACACCCAAATATACTATTAGAACAGGGATAAGTGCTGTGTGGAAGGGCCAGCCCTCAAGTGTCCAAGTTCAGAGGGAACTCAAAAGGTCCCAAGGCAAGGCTCACAAGAGGGGGGCAGAACTTAAAGACTAAGAGAGTGTGCAAGTGCAAAACATAATGTTGAAAGGGGAAAAGGAGAGGGAAATAGCTACAAATAAGCACACATAAGGGGGTTCAGGTGAATAGGAAGATTGTAAAGAGCCTAATTCTTGGGCAAGGGCAGACTTTAGGCATGCCCAGTAATGGGGAGTGCTAGCACACCAATAAGCCTGCCAGAACTCATACCAGGCTAGGATCCCAGGGGATCAAGTTTGATTCATGGACAGTAACTTGTAGTATTGCCATGCCTCAAACCATAGCTTAAACATATATGGGTAAGGGGTTTGGGATTCATAATAGAACAGGCAGAAAGAAATCAGTATGCTAGAGTAAGTGTTGAACTATACAGAAGCAGTAAGCAGACAGGGATACAAAGGCAATAAATAAACACATTGTTGTGGTGCTAAAAAAGCTTAAATTAGGACATACCAGTTTCAAAGAAGCAAACAGAGAGATAGAAAGCAACAGATCTTGTAAACAGGCCATAGTACAAGCAATAAGAGAGAATACTTTTGAGTATAAGTATAAGTTCAGAAAGACTACTAGTGATGGCTCCTTTTCTTAATGAAAGAGTCGTGTATTTATAGTGTGAAAAACAGGCAGAAATAAGGTAAGAAAACAATTAAGGAACTAGGTATCAATTCAAATTAATCAGTACAAGACTTCCTTTAACTAAGGAATTCAGACTTAAGCGGTAATGAGAAAAAAAATTATTTAAGGAAAGAAATCCAATAAGCAACTTGTGCAAAGTAGGCAATTAGGGGTAGATACATAAGAATTTACTTAAGGGCAGAATTTTGAAATACATCGTTACATAAATAAGGTAGAAAATCAATTAGTACACAGTAAATCAAGGAGTCAGAGGTTTGTAATTACTGGACAATGAATGAACCAATTCAGAAAAGCTAAGGAAAGTTTTCGACTCAAACCAGGTAACAGGGAAATCAACAAACAAGGAAAAAATCAACCAGACTTACACTAAAAGAAGTCTGAAATCAATTAAAATTGAAAACCATTTTTAGAGGGAATTTCAGCATATATAAAGAGTACACAAATATGCTAAACTGAATTTAGAGCAAAGAAAAACGTCATGCCATTGCAAAATCAGTAGGTAGTAGACTATATGATCATGGTAGTCACATAGGTCAGCAATGTAGAAGAGAGATAATATCAAATAGCATACAAAGGATCCAGTATAAAGACCTTAGAAGAGTTTAGTTAGAGAATCAGAATCGCTTAAAGAAACAAAGGTTGAAACAAAGATTTCAAGACTCAGTTGAGCAACAGATGAAACAAATTCAGAAACTCAAAATAGATCCAGAGGAGTTAGGGTTTCTGAAATCAAATAAGTTCAAAGATGAAGAACAAGCATATCACATGGCCAATGGTCTCAAAACTCGGATGAACCCCAAATTTAGGGTTCTTGCCATCAATCGAGTGCAGAGATGAAAGGACAAGTAATCAAGGAAAAAAATACTAATAGAAACAAGTTCAGAGGTCTCAGAAAGGAACTGAGACCTTTAACATGCTCTTTCAATAGCAGAAACTTATGAGAAGCACAGTTAAAGAACAATATATGAAACATAGTAGAAGAACTCATAAGAACACAGTAGGAGAAACATATACAGAAACATAGTAGAAGAAACTAGTAAGAACACAGTAGGAGAAACATATAAAGAAACATAGTAGAAGAAACTAGTAAAAACACAGTAGGAGAAACATATAAAGAAACATAGTAGAAGAAACTAATAAGACCATAGTAGAAGAAACATACATGAAACTTAACGAAAATCAGAGAAGTATCTTAGCAAAACCCTAAATCGGAAAGATAAAGGTTTGAAAGCATAGTTTTTTGAAAGAAATCTTGAGAAAATATTTAAAACCTCGATGAAAACACGGATCTAGAACGGATCTATAGAAATCAGAAGAACCTCAAAAGCTAGGGTTTCAGAGGAACCCAAATGGTGAGAAAGGCTTGGATAGTCGTTGATCTAAGCAGGAGGAGTCGAGGTCAGGATCGAACAGACATGGCTTGCCAGAGCAAGACTGGATATGGCCATAGAACTTGAATCAAACAGGGTCTAGACGAAGCTTCTTCGTGGTCAGGCCATGAAACTTCAGCAACCAAGCGTGTAGGAACCATAGAAGGCTGGTAGGTGGTGAGACCACCATGGATTCAGGCCAGGAGGTGACCAGAGAAGACGAGTGAATCTCATTGGAGCGGAGGGGAAGGGGGAATGTTATAAAGAGAAACATCGATAGAGAGATAGAGATGAGATTCAGTTGAGTGTGGAATGAGAGGGGTTTGGGAGAGGGGGTGTCGTTTGGTTTAGTTTGGAAAGAACGAATCTGGACCGTTGATCAAAATTGATCAACAGCCAAGATTTAATTGGGTTGGGTCAGGTAGATTTAGGAATTGGGATTATTTTTTTGGGCCGCTGTAATTAGGGAATATGGGCTGGTTTAATTTAGGCTAGATTAGAAAACCAAATTTGGCTATAAGTTAAATAGCCCTTTTTCCCATTTAATTTATAGAGAATAGTAAATAAATTTCTAAAAATAAATTGAAAGCACTAAAATGATTTATAATATATAATTATTAATTTAAAAATATAAGATCCCATTTTATAAACATGAGACGAATTTAAACCTAAAAATGGCTAATATTGCAATTATGCAAATTTATCCTTAAAAATACTAAATAAATTTGTAAAAAATATCTTAGATATATTTTAGTATAAACATGAGAATCATACTTTGTTGCTTCAGTTTCCACTGCCATCATGGAACTGTTTTTTGCATATGATTCCCTTTCGGATTCACTTGAGAAATCTCCCCAAGTAGCAAGAGCCTGCTTAACGATATTGTCTGTAGCACTTTTTCGATTGAATTTTTTCTTTGGAACTGGGTTCCTTTTTCCTGCTTTGGTAGGATTTTGCTTGTATTGCTCCTGTTTCGCAAGTGGGCATTCTTTGATGAAATACCCTGACTTTTCACATCCGTGACAGAGATCGTTGTTCCTTGTTTTGCTTGAACTGCCCCACTTTGGTATGTCATCGTTTCTTCGAACCATTTTTTAAAATCTCTTAGTAAGATAGGCCATGTCACTATCTTCATTACTTGAATCACTCCTTTCAGCTTTAAGTACCAGGTTTTTTTCCTTCTTAGGCTCTCTTATTTCATTGTCCTTCTTTCTCTTCATCTCATACATTTTCAAATTACCAATCAACTCATCGAGGGTTAGAGTCTGTAGATCTTTAGCTTCCGTGATGGCATTTATCTCACTTTCACAAGACGGAGGTAGAACACTGAGAATTTTTCTTACAAGCTTGTTTCTGGGAATGACATCTCCAAGCGAGTGAAGCTCATTTATGATGGAGGTGAATCTGGTATGCATGTCTCGTATGGACTCATCATCCTTCATCCTGAAGAGCTCATATTCTATGGTGAGCGTGTCAATTTTGGATAGCTTGACCTAGGTGGTTCTTTGATGAGTGGTTTGCAACGCCTCCCATATTTCTTTGGCAGTTTCACAAGCTAAGACTTTATTGTACTCATCAGGTCCTATGCCACACATCAAGATTTCTTGGCACGATAGTTCTTTTCTACAACTTTTCCGTCAATGTCATTGTACTCTCTTCTTCCTTTAGGCACCATTTGCTCTGTTTCTTCAATCTTCTTCATGGAAACATTTGGACCATCACATATGATGTCCCACAACTCCGAATCTTCTGCCATAATGAAGTCATGCATCCTTGTATTCCACCAGCCATAGTATTGACCATTGAATTTGGGAGGTCTATAGATTGATTGTCCTTCCTCAAAGCTTGGTGGAGCAACCATTGAGGATTTCTCCTAGGTGTTAGACTGATAGGAGAAACCTGCTCTGATACCAATTGATAGCTTGTATGAGTCTGCCAAGCTATAGAGTACCTGGTCCTCTACGAGATAATACTTAAAATGCAGTAACTGTTGAAGATAAAAAAGGCCAGAGATTTTTTACGTGGAAAAATCCTACACAAAGGGATCAAAAACCACTACCTAACCCTGTAGGCTTTAAACTCACTAACTTGTAATCTACCTATTACAAGCCACTTTACAATACTTCCGATTGCAAAGACTTCAAACTAACTTGTGATGCACCACCACAAGCCACTCTATAACTCTCCTAGTTATAGAGGATTTAACTTATGACTACTCTTAGTCATAACATAAACTCTAAAGTTTACGAATTTGGTTTGTTCCTAAAACAATGCTTCTAAGAAAGCAAACTAGGAATTACAATGTAGAACAATTAACAAGATTACAACTCAACTATGGACATACATAAGACTCTACTAGAAACTGATCCTCAGTGGAGTTGTCTTCTGTTTCTTGATGCACCGGTGACTTCAATGCCAGATTAATGCTTCTTTTTCTTGAGAGAGTATCACTGAATGCAAAAAAGAAGTGTATCTTACACCAGGTTGTTTTATCACAAAAGATATCATAATAGGTAGTCATGTCAACTCTTGGTGTACTTTTCAGTAAGAAGTGACTGCTACAATGTCTGCACAGCCACTTCTGGACAGTTGCATTCCAACTGGATAGTGGACTTTGTACTTCTGTTAGAACATGCCAACGGACCTAGTCCCGATTGTGTTCCTCATCTGTATTATTTGCCAGATTGTCACTTTCTTCTGCTATGCTCCGGCTGTGCACTTGACCTGTGCTTTTGTCAGAGAACCCCAAGGAAGCAGGTCCCTATTGTGTTTCCCTTTATATGATTGCGTACAGTTACTGACTTATTCTGATGTCGGAGACATCTAAGGGACCAACACATCGGTTCCCTGTTGTGTTCCTACCTATGGTTGTTTATCCATTCGCTGATTTTCAACCTTTCAATAGTTTAAAAGAAATGTGTGTCGTGTGCGACAAGATTCTCTATCTGGTTCTTAACAACAAGTTTGTTAGATCATCAAAACATAGGAAGCATAAGGCTAAGTTATTGAAAACCCATCAGGGATGCTTTGGTCCATCTAGTGGGCCTTATGGAGAGCGTCACTCAGGCAAGCATATTCCCTGTAGCACCAGCTGTCTCTCCGGCTGGAGGAGGAGCACAGACTCTTGCTGCTTGCACTCCGGAGTAGATGGCTCCCCAGTTTTATACTCCAGTAGCTTATCCAGTTAGGGTAGTTTAGTCGGGTGTTGTAGCATAGACCGGTGGTGGAGCAACTATGTCTGCTGATGCCTTGTGGTGATTTGATAGGTTTACCAAACTTTTTACTACTACATATTGCGGTACATCTTTAGAGGATCCCCAGAACTATTTGGACAGCTGTCATGAGGTTCTACGCAACATGGGGATAGTGGAGACCAATGGGGTCGACTTTACTGCTTTTTGTCTGTCAGGTTCCGCCAAGATATGGTGGAGGGATTATTGTTTGGCTAGACCAGCTGGGTCACCGTCTTTGACTTGGGATTAGTTCTCTCACCTATTTCTGGATAAGTTTCTTCCGATCACTCAGAGGGAGGACTATTGGAGGTAGTTTGAGCGTTACCAGTAGGTTTCTATGATCGTCACTCAGTGCAAGACCAAATTTATTAACTTAGCCTGTTATGCTCTTCTTATACTTCCCACCGAGAGAGAGAGAGAGAGATAGAGAGAGAGAGAGGAGGTTCATTGAGGGACTCACTCAGCCTATTCGATTGCAGATGGCTATGGAGACATGGAGCGAGATTTCTTTTTAGGATGCAGCCAATGTGGCCAGGAGAGTTGAGATGGTCCTAGCTTAGGGGAGCGATAACGGGTTTGACAAGAGGCCTCGTCATTCTGGTAGGTTCAGTGGTGCCTCTAATAGAGGCAAGGATTCTTTTGGTAGAGTCCATCCTCCCAGGGCATTTTATTCAGCACTATAGGCTTATCATGGTGCTTTAGGTGGTCGTGGTTCTCATATGCAGTATTCAGATCAACTACTTTTTAGTGCATCACTAGCTCCTATTAGTGCACCTCTGCTCTAGAGTTTTTAGGGTGGCCACTCAGGCCGTTAGGGTCAGTTCCAGGGTCAGCAGTGCCAGCAGCCGAGGACTTGTTATACTTATGGTGATTCAAGGAACATTGCTAGATTATCCTCGAGCCTCGAACAGTTCTCAGCATTAGGGTTCTCGTGCCATGGTTCAAGCATCGTATGTCCCACCGTCTACTCGTCCAGCTGGAGTTAGGGGTCAGGCATCTAGAGGTGGAGGTACAGGTGTTATAGGTGGAGGTCAGGCCGCTAAAGATGGAGGCCAACCAGTAGGAGGATATCCTAGGGATGTAGCTCAGAGTAGTGGAGCCTAGGCCCGATGTTAAGCTATTCCAGCCAGGCCTGAAGCTAAGGCCTATGATGCAGTTATCACAAGTACGATCTCAATTTTTTGTAGGTCATCTTATTTTGCCCCATATCTGGTTGTGCCTCGTGATTCTCCGAGTGCTCTCGTGTATGTGTCCATGTAAGTAGGGGATTTTATTATTGTAGATCATGCCTATCGTTCGTGCATGGTTGTTATTAGGAGTGTTGAGACTAGTGTAGACCTCTTACTCCTCGATATGGTTGATTTCGATGTTATTCTGGGGATGGATTGGTTATCACCTTACTGTGCTATATTGGATTGTCATGCCAAGATTTGAGTTTACCTTATTTGGAGTGGAGAGTGACTCCTGGTCATTCCACCAGAAGGGTTATCTCATATGTGAAGGCTCGGCGTATGGTCGATAAGGGATGTTTGGCCTATTTGGCGTATGTCCATAATTCTAGTGCTGAGGTTCCTTCTATGATTGTTGTTCCCATTGTTCGTGAGTTTCCAGAGGTATTTTTGTAGACCTGCCGGGGATGCCACCTGACAGGGATATATACTTTTGCATTGATTTGGCTCCGGTCACTCAGCCTATTTCTATTCCCATATCGTATGGCCCTGCTAGAGTTGGAAGAATTGAAGGAGAAGCTGCAAGATTTTCTTGATAAGGGCTTTATTAGACCTAATGTCTCACGTTGGGGAGCGCCGGTGTTGTTTGTTAATAAGACGGATGGGTCGATGAGGATGTGTATAGATTATCGGCAGTTGAACAAGGTCACAATCAAGAATAAGTATCCATTGCCGATGATTGATGATTTGTTTGATTAGCTTCAGGGTTCCAAAGTGTTTTCTAAGATTGATTTTAGAACGGGCTACCATCAGTTGAGGATTAGGGCATCCGATGTCCCTAAGACAACTTTCTGCACTTGGTACGTGCATTATGAGTTCCTAGTGATGTCCTTTGGGTTGATGAATACTCCAACAACTTTTATGGATTTGATGAATTGAATGTTCAAGCCTTACCTGGATTCCTTTGTGATTGTCTTCATTGATGATATTTTGATCTACTCCCGTAGCCGAGAGGAGCATGAGCAACATCTTCAAGTTGTTCTTCAAAATTTGAGAGATAGTCAGTTGTATGCTAACTTTTTGAAGTGTGAGTTTTAGTTGAGTTTAGTTGCCTTCTTGGGTCACGTTGTATCACCAGAGGGTATCCAGGTGGATCTAAAGAAGATAGAGGCAGTCAAGGATTGGCCTAGACCCATATCAGCTACAGAGATTCGGAGCTTCTTGGGCTTAGTGGGTTATTACTGTCAAGTTGTGGAGGGGTTTTCATCTATTGAAGCCCCGATAACCAGGTTGACCCAGAAGGGTGCCTAGTTTAGGTGGTCAGACGAGTGTGAGGCGAGCTTTTAGAAGCTTAAGACAGCTTTGACTACGATGCCGGTATTGGTTTCTCCCACAAGTTCAGGGCCATATACAGTATATTATGACGTACCTTGTATTGGACTTTATGCATTGTTGATGCAGAATGGCAAGGTTATTGCATATGTTTTGCTGCAGTTGAAGATTCACGAGAAGAGTTATCCAGTTCATAATTTGGAGCTAGCATCCATTGTTCACGCATTGAAGATTTGGAAGCATTATTTATATGGCGTGTCATGTTAGTTGTTAACGGGTCACAAGAGTCTACAGTATTTGTTCTAGCAGAAGGAGCTAAATTTGAGGCAGAGAAGGTGGTCGGAGCTATTGAAAGACTATGATATCACCATCTTGTATCATCCGGGGAAGGCCAATATAATGGCCGATGCTTTGAGTAGGGAGTCAGCCAGTATGGGTAGCCTTGCATATATTTCGGTTAATGAGAGACCGCTTGCTTAGGATGTTCAGGCTTTAGCCAATCAGTTTGTGAGGTTGGATGTTTTTGAGCCCAGCCATGTTCTAGCTTGAATAGCCATTCGGTCTTCATTATTTAAGCGTATCAAGGATCGGCAGTATGATGACCCTCATTTGCTGGTCTTTAGGAACACAGGGCGGCACGGTGGTTCCAAGCAGGTTATAGTTTGTGATGATGGAGTTTTGACGATGCAGGGTTGAGTTTGTGTGCCTAATATGGATGGACTTCGAGAGTTGATTCTAGAGGAAGCATATAGTTCCCGATACTCGATTCATCTGGGCGCCGCTAATATGTATCAGGACTTGCGACAATATTATTGGTGGAAGAGGATAAAGAAGGATATTGTTGCCTATGTAACTCGGCGTTTGAATTGTCAGCAGGTAAAGTACGATCATTAGAGACCCGGTGGTTTGCTTAAGAAGATTGAGATTGCTGAGTGGAAGTGGGAGCATAACACTATGGACTTCGTTGTTGGACTCCCACGGACTTAGAGGAATTTTGATACGGTATGGGTTATTTTTAATAGGTTGACCAAGTTAGCGCATTTCATCCCTATGGCAGTATCCTTTTCTTTAAAGAGGTTAACTGAGATCTATATCGGGGAAATTGTTCGTCTTCATGGTGTGCCCCTGTCTATTATTTCTTACTGAGGTACATAGTTTACGTCGCACTTCTAGAAGGCAGTTCATTGCGAGTTGGGTACTCGGGTCAAGTTGATCAGAGCATTTCATCCTTAGACAGAGTGACAGTCCGAGCGTACTATTTTGATTTTGGAGGATATGATCCGAGCATGTGTTATTGACTTTGGAGGTTCGTGGCATTAGTTCTTTCCATTAGCAGAGTTTGCCTACAACAACAGCTATCAATCGAGCATCCAGATGGATCCCTATAAGGCATTATATGGTAGACAGTGTCGATCGCAAGTTAGGTGGTTTGAGCCGGGGGAGGCTCGGTTGTTAGGTATGGATTTGGTACATGATGCCTTAGACAAGGTTAAGATCATTCAGCATAGGCTTCGTATAGCTCAATCCAGGCAAAAGAGTTATGCCGACCGTAAGGTTCGTGAAGTGACATTCATGGTTGGAGAGCAAGTATTTCTTTGGGTATCGCCCATGAAGGGCGTGATGAGATTTAGAAAGAAGGGCAAGCTAAGCCCTAGGTTCATCGGTCCTTTTGAGATTCTTGATCGAGTGGGAGATGTGGCTTACTGACTTGCGTTGCCGCCGAGTTTATCAGCTGTGCATCTAGTATTTCATGTATCCATGCTTCGGAGGTATCACGACAATCATCCCACATGTTAGACTTCAGCACTGTCCAGTTGGACAAAAACTTAACCTATAATGAGGATCCTGTAGCTATTTTAGACCTGCATGTTCGTCAGTTGAGATCGAAGAGTTACCCTTCTATTCGTGGTCAGTGGAGAGGTCAGCCTGCCGAAGCAGCTACCTAGGAGTCCGAGTTCGATATGCAGAGCCGATATCCCTATCTTTTCCCCGACTTATGTACTTTTCTATGTCCGTTCGAGGATGAACAATTATTTTAGAGGTGGAAAATATGAAGACCCAAAAGGTGATATCGTTTTTTAATTGTCAAATCTGTGTCTCGAGTCCTTGAAAACCTCTTTTTATCTCTCCTCAATTTGCGTGCGCAGTCCGAGCGTATATCCGGAAAGCCCTTATGTGAAAATTTAAGAAAAATGCTAAGTTTTGCATTTAAAATTAATTAAGTTGACTTTGGTCAATATTTTGGGTAAACGGACCGGGACCCATGTTCCGACGGTCCAGTAGGGTCCGTAGAAAAATATGAGACTTGGGCGTATGTCTGAAATCAAATTCCGAGGTCCCTAGCCCGAGGAATGAATTTTTGAAGAAAATTATTTGCTGGAAATAATAAAGGTTTTTAGAATTTGAATAGTGTTGGGACTTAATGGTATCCGGCCAGTATTTTGTTTCCGGGTCCCGATACAGGTCCGCTATAATATTTAATTCTTATCTGTAAAATTTGGTAAGAATCGGAGTTGATTGATATAAATCAGACCCTAGGTTGAGAAAATGGAAAAATTGAACTATCTTATGAATTTCATGAATTTGAGGTTAAATTTGTAGTTGTTGATGTTATTTTGATGATTTAATCGCACGAACAAGTTCGTATGATGTTTTTAGACTTGAGTGCATGTTTGGTTTGGATCCCCGAGGGCTCGGGGTGAGTTTTTGATAGGCCACAGGGTGATTTTGACTTAGGAAACTTAGTTGTGCATCTGTTTTTTTTGCACAGGCCTCTGATCTCGCAATTGCAAGATCAGGCTTCGCAATTGCGAAGTGAACATGCCTCGGAAATGCGACTAGTATGTCGCAAATGCGAACCAGGCCTGGGCAGGACCTTATCGCAAAAGTGAACTTTAGCCGTAAAATGCAAAGGGCCCTCTGTTGCAAATGCGAAGGTAGCAAAATTTCAAAGGGGTCGCAATTGCGAACCTCTGATCGCAATTGCGATAACTGCACATGTTAAGTGAGATTTCAGATGGGATTTTTCATCATTTTTCACTTCTCTCAAACTCTAAACATCCTTAGGCGATTTTTCAAAGGCTCAAACTTCTCCAATAAGTAAGTGATTTCTAACTCATCTTCTTCAATCTAATTCATCTTTTATATAATTTCACTTCAAAATCTAGGGTTTTAATGGGAAATTGGGTGTTATTGGGTAGAAGTTAGTATATTTGAGTTTTGGGGATTTCGACCTCAAATTGAGGTCCAATTTCAAAATTAATTGCATATTTGAGTTCGTGGGTGAATGGATTATCGGGTTTTGGTTCGAACTTCGGGTTGTGACCAAGCAGGCCCGGGGTCAGTTTTTGAATTTTTGGGGAAAACATTGGGAAATCTATTTTCATGCATTAGAATTGGTTTATTTAGTATTTTATTGATGTTGTTAAGTAAATTATGATTAGATACAAGCGTATTGGAAGTGGAACCGAGAGGTAAAGCGGTAATTGAGGCTTGATTTTTGTCCGTAGAATTGAGGTAAGTGTTTGGTCTAACCTTAGCGTGAGGGAATAAGAGTTGTGGTCCTAAATGCTACGTGTTAATGTGACTATGACGTATAGGTGTGGTGACGAGTATCTATACGTTGGTGTCAAGCATGCACGTGACTCTTATACCATGGTTGTTGTGACTCAATTCTGTATTGTCCATGCTTAGGTTGATGATTATTAATGTTGAACATGATTCATGATAATTTCTTGGTAATTGATCATTGTTGAGTATTGGATAATTTTGGGATTTGTATTGTGAAGTAACTTTTGGAACGAGATTTGCTATAGCTGATTCCCTTGCCGGGATGTTATTATTTATATTGTAGATTCCCTTGCCGGGACGTATTGTTTCTTTTATTTGGGTGATGAAGTGTAGAAAGCACGAAGGATAATGCCGTGCATGATATTGTGAGTGAGTGTTAAAGCACGAAGGGTGATGTCGTGCCAATATTGTGAGTGTTAATGCACGAAGGGTGAGTCCTTGCCTTGAATTAAGAGTTAAAGCACGAAGAGTGATACCGTGCCGATATTGTGAGAGTTAATGCACGAAGGGTGATGCCTTTCCATGAATATGAGAATCAATGCACGAAGGTTGATTCCGTGCAATTTCGGTCGATTCTTATGGAGAGGACGAGAGTAAAATCATGAAGAGTGATGCCGTGCACGTGTTACTATTTTTCTTATTCCTCCTGCTTTAACTATAGTATTCTTTATGCTTCTCTACTAAAATTTTGTTAGTATTTGACATTCCCTGTAGCATGTTTACCTTCCCATCTTTATCTGTCATTTTCTGTTACTGCTGTTCTGTTTGTATATAATTTAACTACACAGATTTATATGGTTGTCATGTCTTAACCTCAACACTACTTCTCCGGGGTTAGGCTTGACACTTACCAGTACATGGGGTACTGATACTGCACTCTGCACTCCTTTGTGCAGATTTTGGTGTCGGACCTGGTGAGTAGCTTGAGGTAGCTGCCTTCAATCCAGGGAGACCAAGGTAGATCTGTTGGCGTCTGCAGAGCCTGAAGTCGCACTTTCCACACTTTAGCTTTTGTTGTCTCTTTTCATTCCGAGAACAATTGTACTTTTCTTTCTAAACCGATGTTTATAGAAATTCGTAGATGTTCGTGAAATTGTGACACTAGATTCTTGGGTAGACATGTATTGGAGTATTTGAATTTGTTTTACTTTATATCTGCTTAGGTTTAATTAGTATTTATCTCTGTTTGGATTAATTGCTAACGTGTTAAAATCATGATAGTTGGCTTGCCTACCTTTCACGAGCAGATGTCATCACGACTCCCGAGGGTAAAAAATCCGGATCATGATAACAGGTGCAGTAGTTTTAAAAAAAAACAAAAATATTTTGCATAATCTTTTTATGTTTTTACAAAAAAACAATGCTTTAAAGGTTGAAAAAACTGACTTTCTTTTTTTTATTTGTAAAAACAAAAAAAAAGACTTTCCTAAAGCAGTGGACTTCTGGTGCATTAGTTTTAAAAAAAGTAAATATATTTTGTTGAGTCTTTTTTATTTTTACTAAAAAATTGCTTAAGAACAAAATATACTAGGTTTAGCTGTGGGTGAAAATTGGGTCGGGTTGTGGTTTGTTTAAATGAGTCGGGTATAAAAAACGATCGTTTTAATCTGGTTCCATTCAAAAAAGGGGTATTTTTGTTCTAAAGTATAACAACAAAGGTATATATATAACCCAATAGTATAACTGAGTATATTCCTAGACTATTTTTCAAAGTATAGAGATATATTTGGACCTTCGCCCATATATTATATACAACACTATATCATAGAGGTCTGGTTCATTCCTTTCGGAAACACACTCAATCATCTATGACACAGATATGATATAATATCATATACTAACAGAATATCATAGAGGTTTGGTTCACTCCTTCCAGAAAAATATGCAGTCCTCTATGATTCTAACCTGGTATATATCATATACTGACACGATATCATAGAGAACTGGTTCATTCCTTTTAAAAAAAACTCATTAGTTCACTATGATACCCATATCACATATATTGTCAGGGTATCATAGAAGAGTAGTTCATTCCTTCAAAAAAAATTAACAGTATACATTTATAATTAATTATAGACTCTTGAATTAATTACTGTATACAAATATGGTATACAATATAACATTTTGGTATACAATACAAATATATCTTATTTACTAGTTCAACTCCATAACAACCCAAATTTTAAAAATCTACTCCAAAACCTCCAGCAAATTGACTAAAAATTTAGCAACAATATATAAATTTTTTTTTTGCTACTTCAAATCAATTTCGACTCAAAATCCAAAAATTTACTCCAAATCTCGACCAAATTGACTCAATATTTTGTTACAATTGTCAATCGATATTTTAATCATACACATGTCAAAATCTAATCAAACAATTACAAATTGGACAAATTCAATTTATACTTTTCAAGTTTCAAGATTTTTTAATGGTTGATCTAATTTTTCTTACAATCAATCACTATGAACTTCTCAAAAGATATTAAAAATAATTATTTATAACACTGCACGTACGAAATAGTTACTTAGCTTATCATTAAACCATATAAAATCTCACTTATCAAAATTATAATAACAAATTGGATAGTGACTCGAACAAAGACAAACACTATGAGAAAACATAAGATATGTAAGAGGGAGAGATTATTTTATTGCTTGCTTGGAAGAAGAAATGGGATGAAGGGAAAGGGGAAAGGGAAGTTTTAAGGAGGAGAGAGGTTGGTAAGGCAATTGAGAAATGGGTGGAAGACTAACAATTTTGGTTGGGTTAGGTATCTATAGTAATTATTATTAAAATGGATAAAGACATTTTATTATTATAGGTTTTGTGGGTAGTTAGTTTAGTTTCCTTACTAAAGCCCTATTTTCAATTTCGTGTCTCTTTTTCACATGCTCTAAATCCCTTGTTTTCACAAAAAAAAAAATGCTCTCTAAACTCATGAGCTTTGTTTCTCAAATTTCAACAAAATTTTGCTCTTTGGTTTAATTTATTTCTTTTATTTTTGTATTTGATGAACAATTCCTCCGATTTTGCATATAAGTAAGAAGTAAAAAAATTTGCTTTAAAACGTTTAAATTTTGGCGAAAGATTCCTTTTCTACAACTAATTTGCTAGAATATTGGTCAAAATTATTTTAGCGTTGTAAGCTCTGGTCCACTAACTTATAATGTACAAGAATATATATTAGGCATGAAATACAACATCAATAATGGAATAAGAGGTGATAATCAAATGATACTTTAAAAAATAACAATTAAAAATTCCCAAATATCACATGTTAATCACAACAAGTGAGAGCTCAACATCCATTTATAAATCAAAAAGTCATGAAAGACATATCAAGTATAATCGGACTCCGAGTGACAACACACACGAGTTATGCCGATGTCATACGATCCGATCCATTATAATAGTGTACATACACTACCGAGGTCATACAACCCGATCCATGGATGCATCCCATATTATATATAAATATTGCCGAGGCATTCGTCCCGATCCACAGGAACTAGAAAACTTTTCGGATTACAAATTATGTTATTGCAACTTTAAGGCAAGCCCATAAAAGAATATAAATTTTCATTAATGACTAAACATTTTCGTCAAATCTCTAAGTAATGAAGCTCGATTTAACATCACCTTTAAATAATTTTTACTTATTAATTCAAGCAATTAAATTAGCAAATCGAGTTCAAATAGTACAAGTAATAGCATAATAAAAGCCTATGTCTACCTGGGCATAACATGAATTTTAGCTACACAGGGACTCTAGCCACTTTGTGTGTATGCAGCACCCACAGTTAGTAGCAAATAACAATTTAAATACCTATGGGGTTAATTCCCTCTTACAAGGTTATGCAAGAGACTTAACATGTTCTCAAGTCCACTTTCCAGTCTACGAATCACTCTAAAAGCCTCAAGTCGGCGCCGAACAATCCGAAACTAGCCAACAGTTGTACAAACTAATCAATATTTGCTCAAAAATTCATAATTTAACTATTAGAGTGATTACCCAACCTAATTTGGAAGATTCCTAAAATTTATCCTCGGGCCCACATGCCCGGATTCCGAAAATATTTGTAAATAACTGCTATCCATAACCTCATGAACACAATATATATAATTTTGACTCAATTCCATAACCATTTTCGTGGTGTAATTCCATTTTTATCAAAACTTAGATTTTTCAACAAAATACTAAAATTTCTATAATTTCTATGTTAAGATCTATCCATAAACTAGGTATTAAACTCACATTATGTAGAATACACTTACCTTAAGATGCTAGGCGAAAATTCCTCTATAAAAGCTCCAAAATCGGCCTAAAAAATGAGAGAATGAACAAAAAGGCCAAAATCCAGATTTTTATTAAGTCACTGCCCATGTCTGCCTTCTTCGCGATCGCGGACAAGCCCTCACGATCTCAAAGGAAAAACTCACAAACCCATGAAAAGTCTTCATCGTGATCGCGAGAAGACACTTACGAACGCAATGCACTAAGCCGCCCTCTCATCGCGAACACATGCCTCCACTCGTGAACACGAAAGGCAACTTAGTTAGCCAGGCCCAGGTCTTCTATGTGAATGCAATGAGTCAACTGCTAACGCAAAGGCCACTGGTCCCAAGCCTCCATGAATGCGACACCTTCTTCGCAAGCACGAAGAACAACAACACCAATCCCCAAATCCTTTAGTGCGGATGCGAGGTTCCTTCCGTGTTCGCGAAGAAGGAAACCAGAATAGCATTCGAGCAATTTTGGATTTAGCTCTGGGCTGTCTGAAATGCACCCGATCCCCTTGTACCCCGCCCAAATGCACCAACAAGTCTATAACCATAATACAGACCTGCTCAAACTCTCAGGACATGAAAAACAACGACGAAACTAAGTTAACTTATGAACTTCAAACTTCTCAACTAGCTCCGATCACGCCGAATTATACTCAGATTACTTGGAATGACACCAAATTTTGCTAGAAAGTCATAAATCACCATACAGACCTATTCCAGGCTCAAAATTCCAAACGAAGCCCGATAACACCAAAGTCAACTCCAAACCAAATTTAAAGAACTAGAAAACCTTCAATGAACCAATGTTCAATATCAAGTACCAAAATGCTCACGAATCACCCCAAACCCTATCCGAACACATGCCCAAGTGCAAAATCATCATATGAACCTATTGGAACCATCAGCTGGTCGTTTACTCAAAATGTTGACTACAGTAAAACTTGGCCATCATAGGCCATTATTAAGGAACTAAATATTCTGATTTCAACTCGAACCCTTTCAAACCTAAACAAACCATCCCAACAAGTCATTAAATAGTAAAAGCACATAAGGGGAGTCTTAACTAGGGGAATGACGATCTAAAAAGTAAAACGACCGGTCGGGTTATTATATTATCTACCTCTTAAACAAATGTTAGTCCTCGAACGGGTCTAGAATCATACCTGGAGTGTTGAATAAATTCGGATATCTGCTCTACATGTCCTCCTCGGTCTCCCAAGTAGCTTCCTCGACTAGTTGATCCCTCTACTAGACCTTTACGAAAAAACTCTTCTTGGACTTCAACTGGTGAACCTGCCTGTCAACAATAGCAACTGGCTCCTCCTCATAATCAAAGCTCTCATCTAGTTGAATTGTGCTGTAATCTAACACATGTAACCTGTCGGCAAGGTACATCCAGAGCATAGACACATGAAAGATCGGATGAATTCCCGATTGACTAGAAGGAAAATCAAGCTCATAAGCATCATCCTCAACTCTCCTTAACACATCAAATAGGCCAATAATCCTTGGGCTCAGCTTGCTCTTCTTCCCAAACCTCAAGATACCCTTCATCGGCAAGACTTTCAAGAGAACCTTCTCACCCACCATAACTGATAAATCACGTGCCTTATAATTCTTGTAACTCTTGTGTTTGGACTATGCTGTGCAAAGCCATTCCCAAATTAACTTTACCTTCTCCAAGGCACCCTTCACTAAGTTGGTGCCATATAACCTAGCCTCGCCGGGCTCAAATCATCCGATGGGCGAGCGACATGGCCGACCATATAAAGCCTCAAATGGAGCCATCTCAATGGTGGACTAATAATTATTGTTATAAGAAAACTCAGCCGAAGGAAAGAATCGGCCCCACTGCCCTTCGAAGTCAATCACACATGGTCCGAGCATATCCTCCAGAATTTGAACTGTCCGTCGGCCTGCAGATGAAAGAATATGTCAAGCTCTACTCGAGTGCCCAAATCGCTCTGTACTTCTCTCTAAAAATGCAAAGTGAACTGAGGACCTCTATTTAAAATGATGGAAACAGGTACACCATGCAACCAGACAATCTCCTATATGTAAATCTCGGCCAATCCCTTTAAAGAGTACATAGTCACAACTAGAATAAAGTGTGCCAACTTGGTCAGCCCGTCGACAATGACCCATACAGAATCAAACTTCCTCAACGTCCGCGGCAACCCAAATACAGATTCTTCCGCTGCCACCAATAATGCTGCCTTAGGTCGCGATGCATCTTTGTAGCACTTGGATGAATAGTGTCACACCTCCTTTTTCCGCTACTACACCCCGAGAAGGAATAATAAAAGCAGTTTTTCCACTTAAAGGACAATCAGAGCGGTATTTATTATTAAGATTCAGAGTCTCCACTTGGGAGATTAATGGTATTCCAAGTCACTGGTTGAATCCTGAACCGAGAAAATTATGACTCTGTTAACAGTCCGCGAACAAGAAATCCGAATAAGGAATTCTGTTAACCCCGGAGAAGGTGTTAGGCATTCCCGAATTCCGTGGTTCTAGAATGGTCGCTCATCTGTCATATTTGGCTTAATTATCTGATTTTAATACATTTGGAACCTACGTGCAAATTTTAACTTTTAACCGCTTTTATGCATTGTTTAGAGAAAATTGCAATATTGTTAAAACACGTCTCGAACCACGTCACATAAATGCACCCGTGGTTTTTGACACATTTCAACTTCGTTGAGATTTGGATTTGGGTCACATAAATGTGCACCCGTATTTAAGAAGGAAAAATTATTAAAAACGCGCCTAACGTGAATAACGCGTTATTATCTTTGGGAAAGACCATGAAATTTACTAAATGGCCTGTTCCAAAATCTAAGTATTTTTATATAACCATTTATCGAGGGCCCCGCAAGTTATGGATTTTGTTTGGCGAGGCTCATCTCATTTTTATTTAAAAGCCAACCTAAAGCAAATACGATTTTCTATTTATTTGTCTCTAATAATAAAAGGAAAAGTCTTAGCTTATTAGCATTATTAATTACTATTAAAAATAACCAAGGAAAATGAGCTTTGAGTTTGAGTCCACATTTGAACAAAAGGTAACACCTCTTAGCTACCCAACTCAAAGGCCCAAAGACCCTATTGCAACATTAACCTCTATTTTAAAATTCGTACAGGCCCAAATGACCCTGGACCAGTCCGGTGACAAAGAGGTCTGTCATTTATTGAGTTATTATTAGCTCTGGGCCTCAACCCAGGCCCAATCAGTAAGATGGAGGGGCTGAAGTTGGGCAGTGCTCTAGTGGTGCCCATACATCCACTGATGGTGATAACGAAAGGAAAATTCACATTTGCTTAATCTAACAGCTGTTCAATTTAATCTCTAAATTTTTTTTACATCTGATTCGTATTGACCAAATTCCTGCTTGTGTTTGAAGAGAATAGAAAATGAAAGTGCGAGCTGTTGATTAATGTGACTGACACTCAGCTTAAACTACAAATCTTATTCATTTGGATGCTTGTTTGACTCACATAGAAATAGTAATTGTATTAAATGACAAAGCAAAATTTCATGGCCAACAACAGATTTGAACTTTTGAGTCCATTTAATCGAGTGCACTCAACTAAACCTGTTACACCTGTTTCAGTATGAAAGCCTATCACACTTAACTGAACCTGAAGTTATTCTAAAATTATACTAACTGGTTGTATTAATACAAAACTAAATCAACATTTTACGGAGTCCAATTAGAACAGTCCATTACAGTCTATTGTTAGTCTTAACAATTCAAATCCATTTGTAATGGGAACATTAACAAATCACAACAAAATATGTAACAAAAACAGGCGGTAAATTTTTATTTCAGCTCTTGACTATACATGCACGTTGCTTCAAAGTCTAGACAAGTACCTGGAGATAGAGGCAAAATAAAGGATAGAAGTCAACAGCAGTGGAATTCGATAGCAGATTTAAACACAGCAATCCAATCAACAACCCAGGAATGATTTCAGAAATCCAGGAGTAATTCGAAATCAGTCAAAAACTAGGAAAACCTTCAGCAATTAGAAAACACCCACAATAGCCTGAATAGAACCCCAAATGATTCGTACTTTAGTTGAAAACACTGGCGATTCAAATTAACTAGCTAAAACTTCAATGTAATAGTATATTTTTGTGGTTTTTATTGTATTTTTGTATGTTTTTGGCTTTTTGCAAGAATTCTGATCTAGAAGAGGAGTTTGTGATCTGAAAATTTGAATTTCAGATCTGGAACTTGAAGGATATTCTGGGGGGAATTTTTAGGCTTTAAAAAACTTGGTTTCAAGGCAGAGGTGACTGCCTTATATAGGCAAACTAATGGGCAGCCCTCAGATTTTTTATTTTCAGTCTAGTCCCTCTTTATTTACTCATTTAACCCCTTGCTTTCTGACTTGTGTCACAAGTTAATACACTATAATTACTGAAATTACACTAAAGTCCTACTTTGGAAGGTCCTAGAAGATTCTAGTTTCAACTACCATGTGCTATCCAATCCTAAATGTCTAAGCTACCCTTGAATTCAACCTAAAATTACTAACACTAGTTGAACTATCAGCTATAACCAAACCAGCTACTCAACTATGGTTAATCAATCAATGCTAAAACCAATTATTTACAATTAAACAGACCTTAAAATCAAATTAATTGGACAGATCTAGCTAATCATGAAATTAAATTTAAAATCAAATTGCAGTAAACAATCATGGTTCAATTAATTGAACCAACCACAAAATCAAACTAGGCAGAATTAAATCACACATGAGAATTAGAACAATATCAATTAGCACGAAGAAATTTATTCAAATTAACGAAGCTTAAACTAAACCCTATAACACTGAACATGCTCGAATGATAAAGACTCAAACACAGCAAAATTAACAAATTACTATTGACTAACAAATGAAGAATCAAAGAAAAAGTTTAAACTAATTATCAAACCTAAAATACTTAATTACTGCTAAGAAAGAAAATAAACAGAGAAACAAAAAGAAAACCAGAAACAACAAGAATAGAAACGAAGAACAAATTTTGTTTAAGCTAATTAAAGAAGTAGGGGAAACTCACCTACGCAAGGCTGGAACGGAGATTGACAACTCGATTCGAGCCTCGAAAGAATGTTAAGCATTTGTTCTTCCCAAAGAACAAACGAAACATTATTTCGTGACTCGAATCCAATACCAGATTCAAGCAATCAGGCAAAAATCGAACAACATAAGCACCTAGGGTTCTGCCGTCATTGATAAAAAAAAAATCGAGCCGTTTTAGTGATATTCAAAGAATCTGGTTGGATATTGGGTATGAGGGAGGTCAGGGAAGGCTGTGGTGTTATATTGGGGTTGTTTGGAGCCGGCGCCGCCTAGGGTTTGGTAGATTTGGGGAGATTGGGTAGGATTTGGGACAAACTAAGGGTGGATTCGGGTAGAGGAGAGTGAGGAGAAGAACTGGTGAAAATTTGAGTCGATTTGGACGTTGGCCACTGGCGGCGGCGATTTCCGGCAGGCGGCGTTAGGGCGGATGGTGGTGGTGTTATATCGGCATTACAGGGAAGTGTACGAGGAAGACACAAATGTTTTTAGGGTTCTTGGACAATTTTATTTAATTGTTTGGGGTTGATAAGGGCCGTAGGATCATGGTGAATGGATGGCTAGGATGGACTGATACCAAACGACGTCGTTTTACCTCTGCCCGGCCGGACCGGACCAGAACTTTTGGGCTGGGGGAAATGGGTATTTGGAAGGAGTCTTGGGCTGGGGCTGGTGTTTGGGCTTAGCTATTTTGGCCCAAATTTAGGTCCTTAAGACCAGCCCTTTTCTTTAACTTGTTTTCTTTTGTTTTTCTCTTTTATTTCTTTTGTTTATTTTCATTTTATATTTTATATATTTATGATTTTATTAAAATGCAAAATTAAAATAGAGACCTATTTTATTTCAAAAATGAAGCTAATTAATTCCTAAAAATTGATTAAGTCCTATTAAAGTAAACTCAAGACAAATTCAACAATTAATAATTAAAAATGCAAAAATGTACTATTTTTGTTATTTTCTTAAAATTTTGTTCTAGAAACAACTTAACCACTAAATAATCCTAAAATATAAAATTAGATCCTAAATGCAAATGTCATGCGTATTTCTTTTATTTTTTATATGAATTAAAATGCACAAATAAAATGCAAACAATTAACAGAAAATGACACAAAATTCACAAAAGTGTAAAATAATGAAAGAAAAATTATTTTATTTGAATTTTTGGGAATAATTCATATATAGGGCAAAAATCACGTGCTCACAGCTGCCCCTCTTTGCTCGGGAACACGTAGAGTGCTCGGGCAAAGATAGGTGAGCAAATACGAGTAATTTTTGCCCGTTTAAATATTCCGTGTGAAGCATTTTTGAAAGACTTGACCGCACCCTGCTTTGGAGGTTGCCTACATATCCTTGGCTAAAAAGGAATCAGGTCAGTGTAGTTCAAGAATGTTTGGTAGCTGGGACTACCAGGGACTGCGATTTCACTATTGTTGCTGCTGCTACTGCTCGCTGACCTCCTTATTACACCGTGTCAAAATAAAAAGAAGCTAGCCTAAGCTATGATCTATGAATTACAAAAAGGTCCTATCTATGTCTTCAAACTTGCTCTTGTGTTGCCTTGAACTTGTATTCTTCTGACGGAATTCTTGCGTTGTTGCCTTGAATTGTGATTGGCGATGCTTTGCCATTCCACTGAGTGATGCTTGACTAAAATTTGAAATATATGCCTCTATTTTCCAGGCGGGCTCCTAATTGCTGACGCTTGAAAAGTATTCCCTTGTTCTCCAGGTGGGCTCCTGACTGCAACGCATGAAAAGTATTCCCTTGTTCTCCCGGTGGGCTCCTGACTACAACAAAACAAACAAACAAAGAAAATTTTCTGCCCCAGTTTGGTGGCTGGGCACATCATGTTATCAAATATTAAAATTGAAAGCTAAAATTTGAATTGCACTTCCCTTGTTCTCCAGGTGGGCGCCTAATGGCTGAAACTTTGAAATGTATTCCCTTGTTCTCCAGGTGGGCGCCTGACTGCTGAACTCGAAATGTATTCCCTTATTCTCTAGGTGGGTGCCTGATGGCTGAAACTTTGAAATGTATTCCCTTGTTCTCCAGGTGGGCGCCTGACTTCTGAACTTGAAATGTATTCCCTTGTTCTCTAGGTGGGCGCCTGACTTCAACAAAATAGACAAAACAAAGAAAAATTTTCTGCCCCAGTTTGATGACTGGGCGCATCATGTTTCCAAATATTATTGAAAAATTGAGAACGAAAATTTTGAATTGGACTTCCCTTATTCTCCAGGTGGGCGCCTGATTGCTGAAGCTTGAAATGTATTTCCTTGTTCTCCAGGTGGGCGCCTGATTGCTGAAGCTTGAAATGTATTTCCTTGTTCTCCAGGTGGGCGCCTGACTTCAAAATATCAAACAGAGAAAATTTCTTGCCCCTGTCTCAACCAAAGACAAATTTATTAATATAAAATGGTGGTTAGTTGCTGGCATTCTCGCTGGGTATGTCCCTGCTGCTGGGCTTTACTCTGACCTGCTTCCTTGGACTTGCCTTGAACCTCTTCGATTTCCTGACCAAATTTCAACCTTTTGAATTTGATGACCCAAGTGTTCTATCCCGTATGTTTTTTTTGTGTTTCTGACCTCTATATCTGAAACTTCGCTTCTTTCCCACAATTAGCTGATTAATCCACCGATGAAACTTCCGATGATCCTTTATGTCCTACTTCATCTTTGATATATTCTGTCCCTGTTGTGCTTTGCAACTGGGAAACTGGTAGTTAGCTTTGACATTCCTCCCTTTTGCTTTGAACAGAACTGACACTGAAATATCTTAAAGACAGACCTCGAAAGAAGGAAATGCAATGACCTCGAGGGTTAAGGATAGAGAAAATATCAGAACTGATGATTTATAATGAAGAATAAAGAGAATAAAACTTATCTGAGTGGAACAGCTGGTCCCATTGAGCATTCCATACATTTTGGATTAGCCAGCCCAGTCTGTCCAACCAATCAACTCTCAATTGCCACATTTGTTGTTCTGGACTTCCATAACCTGATTTTCACCCAAACCCAAACTTTCCCGTCTTGCAATGTCTTGAGCATCTTTCAACCATAGACTTGTCTCATCTGCCCATCTGAAAAACTCACCTTCGCCTTACGGTGCCCGTGAGGGTTTTCA